>CM066330.1:70464259-70499259 GCA_033807585.1 Hydrophis major
AAAGTAGTTAGCTCAGTGTGTCAAGCGTAGAGATTTTAAAGAGTGGTTGATTTTGAGTCCTAGGACAGTAGACTTTGTAGAATTTATTTGGCTTTTCTATTTTAAGGAAATTGCAGACATGACTCCAGAAGCAACCTAGAATTTGTTTCAGTCCTGGCTTTGTGTATTAGCATCCTGTGTAATGTGCACTGTGCAATAGCAGATTATCACCTGCCTTTATTCATTCCCATATACTGAAGTTTGAAAATAATTTCAGTTTGGAAAGAAGTGAATAAACGTTTAAAAAAATCAGTGTTGACTTATTTAACAGATTGAGGAGAATCTGTTTTTTTCTGAAAACTGTTATAGTTTATAAAGGAGTGGTGCACTTATTAGGCAAAATTGTGATTTTTTACATTGTGTGACCAAGATTTAGGTTGGTCTGTTTCTTTTCTATCTGGATGCTTACTGTAATTTAAAGTATTTTATTGGTTCTGACAAACAGGTATATTATGATTTGTGCTTGTCAAAAACCATGACCTTGGAAAAAGTTAAGATGGATTAGACTAGTTTAATACTTGGATGGGAGATCACTAGAAATCTCAAGGTTGCAGGCTAAATTGGTAAGTTAAAAAAAGAGAAGTCCCAAAAGAAGGCAATAGGAATGTATCTCTATAAGCCAGTCAAGAAAACTATAGAATATGTCTGTATAATTACTTGGATCAAGGTCAGCTTGAAAAAGTATTTACTCTTTTAAAAAAAATAGTTGTAGTCCTGGTTTGAAAGGGAAATATATACTCCAGTAATAAGCAAACTTAGAATAGCAGAGTATTATTTGCTGCAAAACAAAATTAATAATGCTCTGTCTCTCTCTCTGTATGTAGAGTTGCATTTCTCAACACTTTTGAATAGTATGAAAGACTTCTCTGTTACATGTAAATACCATAAACTTCCATTATCTGAAGATTCTGCCAAGAGAAGCCTGAGTGAAGTAAAGAAAGTTTGAAATCCCAAACAAATTTGTGTCACATCCATATGTGTGATGTGTGTAAATATGCAACCCTAGAGAGAGAAGCACTATATTAAAACTGAAACACTGTGGTTCTCATAATAGTTTTCTCTATAAGAGTTCATATAAAGAGAAACCATTTTAAATTGCCCATTGCGGACAAAATGTTGTAATCTTAGTTCTTTTAGTGTTTTTAATTTTGCATAAACGCTTTGATAATTACAGCCCACACAAATGTTAAGATGACCACAGTGCAATCTGAACTCTGTAGAAAGTGATACAGAGGGACAAACATTTTAAAATTTCAATTTAAATGAATATATTCATTTTGCAAAAGGACACAGGGCAGTAGCTGCGACCAACATTTCATTTTGCTGATTCGGTTTTCAGAACACAGCGTAATAATTAGTGACACAATTAGACACGTGGCTTACTCTTTTCTCCATGGCTGCTTTGAAAATGCATCGGTTAGATTTGCTTGAGCTGCTTTTTGTGCAATGGTATTATTAATGCTTTCTGTTCTGTGTTTGTGATAGTACTGGTATGCTTTTGGTGGGACGTTTATACAGAAGGACACTCTGTTGAAACACCAAATCATATCTCCCCCCCATGTGAGTGTGCTTTAGGACTGTCTTACTAAGTGCTCCTACATTTATTTTGACAAGCTTTAAAAAGGAGTGACTTGATATAACCCACTGCTGTACACAGCCATAACCTGTTTCAAACATATAAGAATTCTAATGATTTAAAGTTATGCAGAAGTGATCAGCTGTCTCAGTTATATTTCCTACTACATACCTATACAAAAGCTTTTGAATGGAATTTGAAACAGACCCTATCCAGTTTACAAATAAATGTCTCAAGAAGTTCCTCACTATTTAGTCTAGTAATCGTTTGCTTGGTTTTAATATCACATTTCAGTCAACTTTCTATGAAAATCTAACTCAAGTCAGATGCTGTCTTATCATAACTGTTAGTCTTGCAACAACAGTTGGTCCTCTTGGTTTCTTAAAATTTATTTTGAGATTTCTAGTAACCTCTAGTGCAGAAGCAACTTATTCTTCCCCTTCTTAAATAGTAAGCACAAGCAACCAGTAAACCCTGTTTTTATAAAGTATGAGAAAACACTTTGAAGCTCATATACACGCTTTCACTTTACCCCAAAATGATAAATCTATGATAAATCTAAATATTTGAACTGTTTCGAGTTCAGCCTGCTAGTTAGGAGGTGCCTAAGGGAAAATATGTCTTTGTAACTTCAAAGAACATCTGGCAGCATGTCTATTTACAATTTCTAATGTCCTTTACATTCTTAAATGACATTCCTCTTCTCTCCATCTAGAAGATGTTGGCTGTTAATTATAGCTCAATTATTTTTAGTGCAAAAATGTACGGCTTTCTGACAAAACTGTTTTTGATCCTTGTCAAAATGTATATTGATTTAATTGGTTAATCAATTAAGGCATATACAACTAATCAGCTAACTTGGTATTCATTAGCTGACTTGGTAAATCGAAGAAGAAACTAGACCATCACTAAATAAATTTCAGATAGTTATGCCATCCCAGGAAATTAACTTGGGAAGACAGCTGCTTAAATACCAGCAGTATGATAATGTAAGGTGATGAATTGTATCAGTATGCAGTTTACTCAGAAATGATCTACATGGGAATTTTCCCTGCAAATGATGAAGAGCCTAAATTCAGCAAGGGGAAGTCACTCTACCACTCCAGCTTACCAGATACAAAACTTCAAAACTGACCAGCTTACAATTTCTGTTTTGCTTCTAATTTTCAAAGCATGTTTAAATGAGGTTGAATAACCCATGCCTACGTTCTAGCTCTATAGCCCAATTTTTGAAGTTTCCTAGCTCTTAACATATTACCAATAAAATAAATGGTTATTTTCAGTGGTGGTGCTATATTTCCTGTTTGGAAATATAGAATGATTTTTCCAGTAAGTTAATATGGTTATTTCTTTTCAACACTCCCCTCTTGGAAACTGAATGCTGAGCTATCTATTTTCGTAAAGTCATAGCATCACCACCATCCACCCCATAATCCTCATAGCCTGAAACATGTTTTAATTCAATCTAGAATTGGCTTCAGGAGCAAAAATACAATCAACTTTTTTTTTTTTTAAAGCCTCAACATTTATTTCTGTAAGCCTTTTCCTTTGCATGGAATGCTCCTTTGAGTTGCTTTGGACTTTTGTTTAGGAACTTGCTTACAGTGAGCCTCTCAGCTTGCTTATTTTCATTTATAGATTTCTGTTGTGCGGTTGAAAAATGATAGCGGAACCTCAACTATTACTAACATCATAATAATAATTTGTGAGTTACCACAAGCAAGCTATCTCATAATTTTGGCAATGAGAGCACACAATATGTGAACAATCAGTGCACAAATAGCCATGTTTCATCACTAACCAACTAGGAAAAAAATATACAGTGGTAATATACAGTATTTTATTACTCTGAACACTGTGTAGACCTCAATGACACCTGCCCTTAATGCCTGCCAGTTCTGAGATTCCCCTTCTTGACGGCTGAGAGAATTCAGTCAGGGAGTCTTTGAAACATTTTTCCCATTGTGGTTTTTCTACTCTCCCATACAGGCAGCAAACGCCATTCCTTCTGTTTTATATTTTTATTTTATGGTGCTCTGGAAAGTTTTTGTAAGTAATAGCACCCAAAGTCATAAACAGATTAGACAGACAGACAGAAGGACAGATAGATGATAGATGTAGCACTTAGACTTATATACCGCTTCACAGTGTATTACAGCCCTCTTTAAGTGGTTTACATAATCAGCCTATTGCCCCCAACAATCTGGCTCCTCCTTTTTCCCACCTCAGAAGGATGGAAGGCTGAGTCAACCTTGAGCCTGGTGAGATTCGAACTGCCGAATTGCAGGCAGCTGGCAGTGAGCAGAAATAGCCTGCAGTGCTGCATTCGCAACCACTGCACCACCATAGATAGATAGACAGACAGACAGACAGACACATCATTTGATTATTGGTCTATGCAGGTAGTCCTCGACTTTCCACGGTTCATTTAGTGACTGTTCAAAGTTACAACAATGCTGAAAAAAGTGACTTATGACCGTTTTTCACACTTATGACTGTTGCAGCATCCCCATGGTCACATGTTCAAAATTCAGATGCTTGGCAACTGGTTCATATTTATGACGGTTGCAATGTCCAGTGTTCATGTGATCAGCTTTTGCAACCTTCCGACATGCAAAGTAAATGGGGAAGTCAGATTCAATTAATAACTGTGTTACTTACTACCTTAACAACTGCAGCGATACACTTAACAACTGTGGCAAGAAAGGTCATAAAATAGGGTAAACATCATGTAACAAATGTTTCACTTAGCAATATAAATTTTGGGCTCAGTTGCGGTCATAACTCAGGGGCTATCTGTATATTGTACCCTTGCTCTAAATTTATAACTGAAAAAAAGAAAAAGAAATGGTATTTAGAGGCTCTGCCGGTTGTGCTAGGAACCGAATAGGGGATTATATTAGTAGCGTTGTTTGCTGGATTAATTTGCTGGCTCCATCTCCCCCTGTGCTTCCTGCTCCCTCTCCGCTCATCTTTTTAATTTCATATTATTGTATATCCACTGTTTCTTGTTACATTCCTTTACTATTGTTATGCATTTTTAAAAATCTTTTTTCTGCTTTATTGTTGTAAGCCACACAGAGAAGCCCCATGGCGAGATGAATCGCAAATAAATTTAACACACACACACACACACAAACAAACAAATAAACAACAACAAATGTTACCAGGTTTAGATTTCTCACTAGAGAAAGGTTTTTTTTTCTTTTGCTAACGAAAGGATAATCAGTTTTGGCTTTAAAGTCATCGTTAAGATGCATCACATCCTCACGCCTTTCCTAAGAGGTCTGTAGAGAGCGTGCATAAGCGCACCAACGTGCCTACCGTCCCTGTCCTATTGTTTCTTTTTTTTCTTATACGTATCCATTTCATGTATTCATAACCATGTTTATACTTATACCTGTTATCTAATAATCACTCGACAAAATAAATAAATAAATAAAATTGTTTTCAAAGTATGACAATGCTGTTCATAGATTAGATTTCTGAGCAAGGAGTACAGGACATTTTTATTTCTTTTTTTTTTCCAGAATTCCAGGAATTTCTTTTTAAAGAAATAGTTTTAATTTTAAAGAAATATCTGGAACTCTTTCAAGTCCGGTTTGTAGTTTGTCAACCATCTTCTGACTTAGGTTTTGGAAACAACACAGCCTATTATATCCTATTTTGTGGATTTGGATAGATTATGCTGCGTTTGGAGTAGCTTCCACTGAATGGTGTACTACTCAGTTGTAACATTCTTGTGTAGTTTAAAAACATTGTGGGAAAGTGTTGGGAGTTGAGGCTGAAATATCCCCAAAAGTTAGTGTTGATGGAAAATGGTAATTGTGACCAAAAGGCAAACTAAAACTTAGGTTTGGAAAAACCCATTGTTGAGCTTTACTATTGTTTTTAGATAGCTAATAAAGTAAATAATTGGTATGAAAATTGACTATTTTTTAATTCTGAAGAAACTTTTGTTCACAAAATATAAATAAAGTACTGTTAGATAGTAGAAGAAGCTTCCATATATGAAACGAGTTATTGATAATTTAAAATGGCATTTGACAAAGAATTCCAGCCGTTCATTGTTTTAAAGTTCTTTCAGGGGAACATTGATCTCCAAAGTCTTAACAGCAGTAAGAAAACTTTTGTTTGTTTTTAAAAAGGAAGTGAAAAGTCACATGGCGATTCACATTGTCAAGATTGAGGACAGCTCAGAAAATGAAGTTTATGGAAGAATGAGAGATGGATTATTTTCTGTACTCTCAGCATAGTCTTAACTCTACCCACTATTTACCATCATAATCCTCTTAATGAACTGCTACACTTCAAGATGATCATGGTGGAATGAAAACTGATAATGCTTTCTGAGGTCCTCTGAAAACTTAAATAATGAAAATAAAATTGTAGATGGAAGAAAAATTAAGGAAAATAAAAAAAAAAGATATCTGCATGAGTACATACATGCGCTTAGATGTGTGTGTATGTATGCCTTTGTGGAACTTGTTGTAAGAGATGCTGTTTCTCAAGAGAGGTGGTGGGAACTGAACTTTTTCTGGAAATATTGTTTTGTTAAGACATTGGGTGAAGGGGAGAAGTTTTAACCTGATGAAATGTGCAAAAGGTTCCTACAGCTCTTTAGGGTGTCCGCTGACCAGCATTAACAATCCACACAAAAGGGTAGAAATTAAAGTATTTGTGTGCAACTCCTGCATATCATTCCTGATCTTAACAAATGTTCTTCTGTGTTAATATATTTTTTGTAGTGTGGAATTTGCCTTATTAGGATCAATCAGGATGACTCATGCAAATGTTGCCAAAACCGCCAGTATAAACCTGTTTTTTTTTATTTGCATTTGCATAAGCCATCATGATTGATCCTAATAAGGCAAATTTCACATAAAGGCATTGTCATTATAAAAACAAAAACATATGAATAGTACCAGTATAACCTTGGTAGTATAAAGCACATTTTATCATAAGGTGGACAGTTTTAGTTGGAAGACATGCTCCCAGATTCCTCTTGATTTTGGGTTCCTTGGGTTCTTTGTCCAGTAATGGCTGTTTGTTATTTTGGATATACTAAGAGTCGGGGGGGAAAGTCAACACACCCACAAACAAACAAACACACACACAGAGTGTTTAATAATACTGTAGGTTTAGAAGATGAGACTTCTGAAATACAAACAAAAAAAATGTGATTTTGTGGGCAGTAAATCTATCTTAATGGTAATCAAGGATAGCCTCATCTTTTATGTGTTCTGTGTATGCCCCTGTGGTACATTTATATGTTTTTTTAATTAATCCTTTTCTTGAGAGGGTTTTAAATGGATGGAATAAATAAGACTGCATTTCCTCTTTGATACGACCCTGGAAATTAGAGGTATGCTGGAATCTGAGCTCAGTCCTTTGAAAGGTTTAAGTATATGACTTATGTTCCTCAAAAAAAAAAAAAAAAACCCCACAGGAAGAAACCCTGTATACAGAAATTCCTATAATTACTCCATATCCCATGGAGCTGTAACAACCTCGGGATTTCTTAAATACCTAAATCAGCTGAAAGTTTTCTTTAGCTGCCTGTGGTGGCAACTGCTTTTACCCCATTTTCTTACTGTCCAATAGAAGGTGGTATACATGGCTGTGGGATTTTTAATTGAAAGGAATACTTTTATTATTAATATGTGATTTGTCAGAACAGCATGCATAAAATTAATGCGTTGTATATTACAAAGGTAGAGCCTCATAACTAGAAGGAGGCTGTTTGAATCAGTCCCATATTGCTGTGTACTTATATTTTTCTACTCCAGTATTAATTAATAAAGCTCTAATACTCTTAGATTATACCTGACTTGTGGCCACAGGTTCTGAAACAATCAATAGTTCTCCTGGAATTGGTTGGAGAAATTAAAAGTTTCTCTTCAGAGTTCTAAGTTTGGGTCACTTTTTTCCCAACCAATCATCAAGCCGAACAATCATCACATTGCAGGCTGACAATATCTAAAGTCCTAATTATCCTTGATCACAATTTTGCTCTGCTTTTGTCTGCTGTGATAAGTAATAATAATTTTTTTTTAAAATTCAAGACAGAGAATTAAGAGAATTTGAATACTTATAGCATTTGAGTTAATATGATTTCCCCTCATGCTAAATTGTGAGCTTGTTATGATGATGTTTGCATTGGCAACATTAATAGGTTTAGATATATACCAGGGGAATCCAGTTTGATGCAGCGGTTAAAGTGCCAGACTTGGAACTAAGAGACTGTGAGTTCTACTCCCATCTTAAAGTGGAAATCAGCTAGGTGACTTTAGCCAGTTGTTCAATCTTCATTCTAGGAAGGAGGAATGGAAAGCCACTTCTAAAAAAACCTTGCCAAGAAAACTTCAGGGTCTTGTTGAGCTAATCACCAGGAGTCAAGACTGACTCAAAGGCACATCTCTTTTCACGCCAATCAGCTACTTTGCTTTAAGCAGTGATTTGACGAGCAAAATCTCTATTTTAAAAAACAAATATACAGACTCATGACAGCTTATGTCAGAGCATAGTCTGGGGATCCACATGTATAAGGCAGGATCTTTTAAAAGCTCTTTGTCCCCTAACCAAACAGCCTACATTCTGGAGCTTGGTTAAATTGCTGAGGCCACTTTCACTTTGATTTCTCATCTGCATATGTAAACTGGGTCCTTATAGTTTTTTTTTTTTAGTTTGTCCTTTATTGAGTTTGTGTGTCTGCCTGGGAAGCTTGATAAAAGAATCATTTGTTAAAGAATCTTGAGAAAAGAGTCATTAGCCCAGCATTGAGTAATTGGTTTCTTTGAGGTATGTGACCAAGGATCTAATTTCATCTCAAGCAACTGTATGTGGCTCCAGTTGTCTTAGTGTAAAAACAGACATATGTTTTTCTAACACTGAAGCCTAGAAGGTTTTGTACTTTCTGATTCTCTCTTTTGCAGGTATGTTCAGTTTTATGAACAGATTACTCCATGACTGTAAACTGCTCCATACAGAAACAGCATTCTTATAGGCTACTGAAGTCCTGTACCAGACTGTTTCTGGAACGTAATAAAAGCCTTGGTAGTGGAACACAATCTTTTTCTATTTGGTGGAACATAAAAAGAATTTAATGGACTCTCTCTCTTCAATGGGAAATAATAAAACATTGTGTATAAGCATTTTTCAAACCTTGACACCCAAATCATGGCGTATTGAATCGAGCAAGCAGTTGCTTGGAAAATAATGATTTTAATAGTATTAATAGCATCTAAGTTTATTAGATTTCTTCCAGGATTAGATTAGATAATAATAAGAATAAGCTAGATTTCTAGGGATGTATGTTGTTGTTAGCATTTGCTTTATCTTCTTATTCCAGTAGATGGCTACAGTTCACTACCAAATTGGAGCTTTAATAGATTTTTACAGTAAGTAAATCAGAAGATGAAGGTTGAATTACTATAAATGAGTTGACCTGGACATTTTTCTTGCTTCGTGTGCTTAGTCATTCACTCTTCATCATTGTTCTAAGAATGCTTTCTCTTAAAGTCCTCCAAAAATGTTACAATGCTCTTGTTACTTTTGAGGCAAGAGTCTTCAGTGTACATATTGTGGCTGCGCTGTTGTGCGTTCATATTTTGCAGTGCTGTTTTATAGTGGAGTCTAACACAGCCACATAGAATATAGCAAGAAGCCTTATGTGAACTGTTCTGATCTATACTAGAACCCCCCTTTTCTTAGTATCAACCTAAGGAATTTAATAAATATTTATTATAATAGGTTTCACTCAGTGTAAAAAAAATGAATTCTATTCACATTGCATTTTCAACAATATAATTTATGTTGATCAAAAAAGCTCTATATTCCTGAATTTTGCTTTTTTAAATATGTTTACTATTTTTTTTCAAATAATTATCTGATAGAAAAAGAATATAAAGTAGCAACACAACATTACTATTGTGTTTCTTGAATGTCCTAATTAGATCCATATACATGAGGGTGTGGCCATTAAGTGTGTGTGTATATATATATATATATATGTCTGTGTGGCTACCTCCATATAACAATCAGCACTTAAGGGAATAATATACCAATAATTACTGTTAGCATTTACAGACTTCAACCAATTTTTCTTTCTTTATATGCAGAAATAGGAATGTTTATGTTTATACTTTCTCTGGATTTTCTTTCTGGAAAAACTATTAGATTTGTGTGTCTGCCTGCCTGTCCATTCAAACACACATACACACACACACGCATGCATGCATGCTTGTATTTTTAAAAACGTAAAAACACTTTATTAAACAAAATCTTATCTGTTACCCTTTTTCTGTCGCACTGCAATCAGCTACCAATTTATCTGGATACAACCGCTTAATATATTATTAATATAGTGCTCAGCGTTACAAATGATACAAGGTGACAGTTTAAGGGTTTCATTTTAACATGTAGATGATAAACATTAACTTTTCTGTGGTAGCATGAAGACAAATGTCTTAATTACATATAAATTCTTTAGGTTTTATAATACTGATTTAGTGATTCATTATTTTTCTTGAAATATATATTCCCAAAGACTGCCATTCTAACTAACATATGCACCCGTTTACCCATTTGGTTACAATGTTGCATCAACTGTCCATAGTAATTTCTTGAATTTTAGGTATTACAGTTATAATGCAAATAGGTATACTAATGAGTAGCTTTAGAATAAAAAGGAAAATTTGGCATGCTATTCTGTCTGCAAAGAATGTTTGTTTTTTGCATTTATTTCACCTTTTCTATTTCTTTTTTTTTTCAATGTTACAATAAAAACTATTTTAAGGAAAGATTTTGGACATCTCTCAGTACAATTCCCCAAATTACTTTCACTCTTCCAAAGATGTTCAAAGAAACACCTTCATACCTAAGTTCTTTAAACCATAGTTGTTGTGACTGAGCTTTACTTACCCACCTTGTATATATAGATTTTAAAGTGCAGCCCTGACAGGAACATGGGGGGAAAAAAAGAAAGGAATCTAGATAGTATATTAATGAACTATGAACAAATTTAAAGAATTTGCAAAGGGAATAACAAAATGACTGATCCCCATTCTCTAGAAAGCATGACTCTTTTTTGTTGCAGAATCTTATATACAACCAACTCTTACAAAACCTTAAATTTTAAGAGTTGTGTGAATAAATTGTATTCTTTGTTAGTTTTGCTAGGGAAAAACATCTTATAAGTGTCTTGACTGCTTTTAATATGTAGCTAATAATAGCATTTTTGCTTTGGAAAAAGATGATTGAATCTAACAAAGTGGGTACGAACTAATGGACAGAATCCTGACACAGAACCGTAAATTGGAAAATGAATCCTCTCTTATCACATCTCCCCATCCCCAATTATATTCATTATAATGCCAAATTTGTCCCTCTAGAAGCATCTCTTCAAGATTCTGGTATACCTTTTCAAGGAATTGTCAGTTTGCCTTGCCATTCAGTATTCTTGTAACCTTCTTTGGCCAGAATTGTAGATTAGCTGTAAGGATTCCACAGTGCGATTATTAGATTGGACACTAGGGGGTGTAAATGTGTGTGTTTGGGATTACAGTATTTTTCAATATGTATTTGTGTTTCTTTTTAAAAAGAGCACGATGTTGTAACTTTTCTTTCAGCACTACTTATTTTTCATCCTTCCTCATATATTTTTTTCAAGAATCAAAAGCGAAAATGCTGAATTTTACTAATAAAATGAATTGCTTAAGTGCTGCTTATAATACTTCTGGTTAATTACAATTATATTGATATAAATGTATTTGGAAAAACATTTTAATTGAACAAAGAAGTAAATATTCTTTGCCTTGAGAGGCTTCTTTTATTTCTCCTCCCTACAAATATTTTGTTAAATTCTAATAGTATCATTTCTTTTAAATTAAATTCAAACAAAATCAGACTTTTGAAATGTATTTTGGTACTTAAAGTTGAAATCTAACATGAGAAAACATTATAATAACTACATTTAAAATATGCATGTTGAAGAAAATAGTTGTATAAAATAATTTCTCCCTTCAGTTTAAATGTATGTATGTATGTATGTATGTATGTATGTATAAACTATATTAAGAGATAACATTCAGTCATTCTATACATTCCTTTCCCAGGAGCACTGTCATAAAATAACATAAAATATACTTGGATTATCCCCTTTCTTTAAAATGAAGCAACTAAATAAAATATACAGTTTTCCTATATATAAGAAGTGTGTTTTTTAAAAAACAAAACAAAACCTAAATTTCAAATTAGGGATAAATACACATTATTGAGGTATTGCCATCTAACATGGGAAAGAAATAATTTAATGTTTTTAATACCTATTTATAAAGTTATAAAAACAATTGGCAAGCTCATTCCTAGGCTAAAAAAATATAATAAATAATATAAAAACATATGCCCATAATAATTTTAATAGTTTAGTTGCATACTGAAAAATGAAACACTAGGGAAATATGATTGAGTTCTGTGTGGAAAAAATAGATTTCCTAAAAGCAAATTGTACAAAATGCCAGGTCTTTTTGTAAGAAAACAATGTGCCTCAGTGGTGAATATTGAATTATGCAGAAAGCCATCTATAAAAACAACTGTAATTTGTATGAGGGTGGATCTGTCTATATTGCACTGAAAAGCTAAAATAGTATGATACTTGACACATGCACAATATTCAAAGGCATATTTGGCTGAATAATAATAGTTAATATGGCTAATTTGTATTAGCCAAGCATTTGTTTTGTATATATCTACATGAATGAACAATTATTTTGGAAGTTTGTGAATATGTCCAAATGTCAACAATAATCCTAAAAGGAATTGTTCAGGTGATTATGGCTGAAGATGCATCTGATGATTTGGTTTTGAAAAAAGAAGTAAGCAAAACCTTGGTGAACCTTTAATGATTACACTTCGTGATAGCTTTCATAAGAGTGTACATAATTTGTGACAACTCCAATAAGAAGACATGGCAGCAAAACTTTCTCAGTTAGCGGCAAAATAAATGGGGCAGGCTTTGCATTTTGAGCAGAAATCTTATGAACTGTGATTGAATTTGTCGTGAAAGTATGTCAGAATTAATAAAGTATTTACATGCAAGGTTGCCGAGCCCTGCAAACTGTTTAGGGCTAAGGATTGCTTCACAAATAGTCATCTCCATACATCTGGTATTAGACAGGCAAGGACAAATGTACTTTTGTACATTTCAGATCTTGGTGCCATTTCTCATTTCAAATAATTTTTGTCAGAATACCAGGCTAAAACAATGGTGCTTTGAGGATGTAATTAAAGATATTGTTCAAAGAACAACTTTCTGCATATTTTAATTATTACTGTCATCAGAATCATACAAATATGGAAATATGAATGCCAGAAGCACATAAATCAATGATCAGCATGGCCTCAAAATCCAATAAATATGTAGAGTTAAATACTTTAAAATGCAAATTGCATCGGATAATTTGCATATGGTAGAATTTAAAGGGAATTTTGTTGCTTAAGCACCTCTAAGGTAGCAGTTAGTGTTGTGCGTAAACATCAATTTTTTTAAAAAAAATCAATTTATCATTGGTCAAGTTGCAAGATTTGATAAATGACAGGAGGCTGCTTTTCTTGGTTAAAATGACTGAATTCTTTTGCTGATTCCTAAAACTGCCTTGAAGTCATCTGAATAATTAACAGTTAATTATTCTTCATCCATCTAAATCAGAAAAGGACAGATTTAGGGAAGGAATTTATAATTTTTGCCTCATGTCCTGTCATGTTGTAATGTGATAAACTAAACTGACTCCAAACAATATCTAGTGACCTTATAGTAATTACGCCTCACAAAACATTTTGGTTGCAATTTTTAATTGCTTACATCGGTTCCAGAAAGTACATGTTAATGTTCTCTGAAGTTTAATTGTGTTTAAAAGGAAGCAATATAAAATTCATGTTCCATTACTATAATATTCTAGGTTCATCGATCTGGATAACATAAGCTTCTCTTGCTTATTCCTGAAATGTGAAATGGTGCTCTCTTTTGTCTTATTTTTTTCCTCATCTCCTCCCCCATATCTTAGTTATGAAGGAATTAAATCCCCTCTTCAAGTCTATTTAATCATTAGTGAGATAACTAGAGAGAGAGAAAGAGAGAGAGAGACGAAAAGGGAGGGGAGGGAGGGAGGAAGGAAGGAAGGAAGGAAGGAAGGAAAGACCAATTGAAAATGAACACAAAATGTTCTTTTAGATAATAGATCTTAAGATCTTGAAGAGGAGATTTAATTCCTTCATAACAAAGATGGGGGGGGGGAGATGAGGAAAAAAATAAGACAAAAGAGAGCACCATTTCACATTTCAGGGATGTAATATTCTAGCTGCATAGCTCCTGCAGTTTACAATTACTAAAAAAGAAAGACTCATTTTAACAGTGCAAAACAAGACAGCACATTTGTAAAATACTAAAAAAAACCCAAAATCATCATGCATGTTATAAATGTTTATTGCAGGAGGATTTGTAATATAGAAATCAATATATATATATGATCCTCTTTCACATAATGTGGCAAACTTAGGTTAAATATAGGCTTCTAGTAAATTATTTGTCTGTATAGTGTACAACAGCTGGATTCCTCTCAGATAATCATTTTACAATTTACAAACAGTAAATTCTCTCTTGCCTCTTTCAAATAGTATTGACTACTAATTAAAAAAATACTAAATACCATAATCCCACTCTGGGGAACTGACGTATATTTCAAGGAATTCTGTATACACTAATTGCAAATGTGCCACTTTATTCAAAATTGTTTGAGCGCACTTCTTTTACTTAGGATGCATTTGGAGGTGGGGTTTTTTAATGTGCTGCAAAGTATCTTTAAACAGCTTCTGATATTCAGTTATTGTCATTGAACCATGGAGTTTTTTTAATTTAAAAATATTTATTAGAAAGCAAATATTGTTTTTGCCTATTTTCAAAGCTTAAATAGCACCATATTTGGTTAAAAAAAACCTTGTTTTTCCTATTTTTCTTTTTAAAGAAGCAAGACTAGTAGGCCTAGAGTATATGATTATGTATATGAGATTCTGCGGCAGCTTTAGATGTAAATTGACTTAAAAGCCTGATTTCATGAAGGAGGTATATGGAAATACAATTTATTTTCAGAACTTGTTTCCTTGGAAAATAAAATTACATCTTTTAAAATGCTTTGACCATTTTTGATGTAACTATACGATTATGAAGACATTTTTTAAAAACTTTTTGTGTGTTTCTACTGAATAGTTCTTGATGGGCTAGGACTTTGCCTTTTATTTCTGTCAAACCAATTACAATACAATAGAGCACACCCTGATCCTACTTGTTTGCTTGTTCTGCAGTGTATATGTTCAATTCCCAAGCATGTTCATTTAGATATTTCAGCCTGATCAAGCTGAATGTCTTGCAGCAACACATATTGATGTCTGCACATTAGATGATACTTTTAACCTTAGGTATTTGTTCTACAAATTGCAGAATCCAGATATGCTTTTATCTGGAGTTTCCCATGCATCTAACATGGTGATTCATTTCTATGCCCTCAGTAGATTAAAATCTTAATTGGAGAGGGGTTAACTCATTAGAATGCACTTAAATGGTAAAAATAGCTGGAATTTGGGCTAGAAAAACAGCTTCTAATTAATAGAACTTCTTTAATTTACAATTTTCTTCTTCTTTCAAATGAGAGTACCAGAATGCCCTGGTAGATAAGTAAAGCTGGATTCAAAATCTTTCTTGAGCAATATCACTGGGTGGCACTGTGATTATTTTTCTTCATTTTATATCAGTGAAATGGCCATAATAGTGGCTTGCCAAGGGTTGTTATCAGAATGAATGAATTTACCCATTCTCCCCATAATTGCACATAAACTGGTAAATATGTATGAATTATAGGTTTTTGTTTAAAATGACTACAATTGACACATTATTGACTCTTAAGACTGTTCACTGATAACCGGGGATACTTACAGTTCAGATTCAAGGGCTATGCTGACCAGGTCCAATTTTATTTTAGAACAGTGAAGAAAGTTTTTAAAATAGCTATGCTGATTTTCAGAATTGTGACCTTTTATTGTTGATTTCACATACATATGAGAGGGAAGAAATATTTTGCTTCAGTATTCATGGTTTGCATTTTGCTATATGCAATCCTTTTGTTCAGAGCCTGAATTACCCGTAGCACAGTACAAAAACATCTTCCCAGGCAAAGCAGCTGACAGAAAAATATATTCAACTAGTGGGATCATGGATTTGTTTGATTTGGGTAATTGAAAGTGTTTCATACTATTATTGCAACTTGAAGGCTTGTTTAACTGTCTAACTGTCAGTCAGTTTCGAAAGTGAACAATATTTGATTGTCAGTCTGTCAGTCAATTGAGATGAGAACTGTCTGCCTAATGGATTTCTTTACATAGATGTCTGTACAGAGGAAGAAGTAAAATCAATGTTGTCATGTACGATAGGTTGCCTCAAACTGCCAGGTGAAACACAACTATATTTGGTGAATAATTAATCTTGTTTTATTTATTTATACATGTGTGTGTGTGTGTGTGTGTGTGTGTGTGTATAACATAAAACACACATGCACACATGAAAAGATGGCTATTTTTAGGAAGGAAGTGTTCTTTGATTCTAGGATTTTACTCTCATGATTTTTTTGAGATCTTGATTTTTTAAAATTATTAATCAGAATTAGATGACTATTCGCAATTTCAGTTGTGATTTGACCTAAAGGCCAAATGGCCGTTTCCCACTATAAATCAGTCTGAATGCAGATTTGTAAGTTGCATAAATATGTAATCTAAATAAATTTCATAAATCTTAATCTAAATAAATCTTCCACTTATCTAAATCCATTGCTCCTTAGCTTAAATGTGGGCCGTAGAAAATTTTCTAAATTCTGACTAAATTCTGAATGAGATATGTTTGGTGAAATCTTTAGGATAATAAACTTGCCTGCAACTCATTTAAATCTCAGTGATTGATTATGTAGAGATGTGACACCTGTTTATTTAGGAGTGACAAATCTGAAGCTTGTGAGCTAACCAGTTTTTAGGTAACTGGTCACTAGATGTGGCTGTTGGTTATAAAATAATATAGGGTATGCAAATGTAGGATTACATCAAGGTGATATTTGGTGAATGCAGAGTGAATGCCTCCAATTTCATGCCTACATGAATTTGAGAAGTTGACTGAATAATGTGGCTACTTAGTAGGATCTTCTAAACCGTATCTTGAAAATGTTCAGAGTTGTGTTTTGGTAACCCTAGTAGTAAGGCATTTATGGTTGCAGATTGAGTGGATGGACAGCATAGATTTTACTGGTTGTTTCTATGCAGCCTAATTTATAGTGTTAGGCTTATAATGTTGTTTTACATTTTTTAATTTTTTAAAAATCTTAATTTAAGATTTAAGAACCCTTTAATTTAGTTGGCATGTGCATCACAATTGTAATTTGGTACCATTATGAAAATACAGTAAATATTCACTTTTCCTGAAGTGGTCTAAACCAGCGGCCCCCAGGAACTGGTACCAGGAACTGGTTCCAGGAACTGGTTCCATGGAGAAAAGCTTTTCCATGGATTGGAGGGGTGGGGCTTTACTTGTTTGCATGGACCAGTTGCTGGTATGCCATTGATTGGTGCCACTCCACGGACCAGGGGTTGAGGACCCCATTCTAAACTTAATATGCTTATTTAACTGATAGTGCCAATCATCAAACAGAAGTGCCAATCTTCAAACTGAAAGTCTCACCCAAAAAGAAGCATATATTGAAACTAGCAAGAAAGCAGCGTCAGGGTTACAGCTGTCTGTGGTTCAGAATGATGAGGATTTATCAAGGCACTAGGCATAAATGAGATTTAAGAATTTAATATACAGTTCAAAGTTAACTATGGTTATATTGTGGATTTACTCCATTAAATTTCTTTATCACAGACTGCTACAAAAGCGCAGTTTCCCATTCACTTTTCCATTGGCCTGCAAGGAATGAATTGCTGACTAGTTTTCCCTTCAGTCAACTCATCAGTGACTAGTGAAAACTAGATCACTGTTTTCCTTTGCTAAGGCAAGAAAGCAGAGATCTGCCATAGTATGCTGGGAAGAAAGAATGTCTCATTGTTTTCTCCTATTCCCTTAAACATAGCTATGTCACTTAAGCATGACCAAGTGTCATTCTGAGCGGTGATACTCCATAGATGTCATATTTGCTTCCCTCTCTTCAAACTTATGATCATTGCCTACATAACAGTCTGCAAAACAGATCATGAAGCAAGGGGAGTATTATTGGTGTTCCCAACAATCATGATGAAATGTCATCATGTCAGAGACAAATATTGTCTCTTTATTAGTCTACATCAGAGGTGGAGAACTATGGCCCCTTTATGACTTATGGGCGTTGACTCCCAGAATTCCTGAGTCAGGGTGAATAAATTAGATAGTCTCATATGCAAATACATCTGTTAAGTAAATTGGTTTAAGTTACTCAGGTCTATTTTCAATAGGATGACTTTAATCTCTTATTATTCTGTCTAATTATAATGTACTACAGTCTGCTTTTGTATTGCATATTTTCTTGGTGAGATTTTTATTTTTCAGATGTGCCTGACTTTTAATTCAACTGCCTTGTAGCTTTTGACCTTCCCATATTCCTCAACCATGTACATCTCTGCTTCACCTGTGTACCATCAATTTTTCAAGTCACAGACTGGCAACTATTATTAAGTGTTGCCGTGAATTGAAAGTGCTAATCTTGGAAAAACAATTCAGGCCTACAGGACATTCAGTAATGCCAAGCTCAGTATATTTATATGGCTATATGCAATATTATAAGCGCCGTGGTGGTGCAGTGGATAGAATGCAGTAGTGCAGGCTAATTCTGTTGACTGCTGGCTGCCAGCAATTTGGCAGTTCAACGTTGACTCAGCCTTCCATCCTTTTGAGGTCGGTAAAATGAGGACCCAGATTGTTAGGGGCAATATGTTGACTCTGTAAACCACTTAGGGCTTTAAAGCACTGTGAAGCGGTATATAAGTCTAAGGGCTATTGCTGTTTTTGTTTGTTTCTGAGGTAACTCTATTTTTTAAAAAAGAATCTATAACAAAAAGTTAGGGGACAAATGAAACTGACATAGATTATTGGTTTTAATATGGTATTAGCACCTATAATTCCCGCTCATGTAAAAAAAAGTAGTCCTTGAACCGAAAGACTAAAAATAAAGAAGATATATAAGCAATAATTAATTGCCCGCATTGCTAGACAAGCAAACCAAGATAAAACTTACTTACTTAATTAATATCCATACTTTATTAATTTTACAAATAACTCAAGACAATTAATATATCCAACACATCTACCTCCTCCTATTTTCCCTGCTGAGGTGAGTTTGGCTGAGAGAGAGTGATTGTCCCACAGTTGCCCAGCTGGCATTCGTGTATAAGGCGGGACTAAGAACACATGGTCTCATAGCCTGCTGCTTTAACCTCTAGACCAAAATAATGTTTCTAAGACTTAATATCAAATTACTTTTTAAAGTTTAACTATCATTTGCCCATCCAGTTTACTTCTGCTTGGAAGCTAAGGAGAAATGATGGTGTAATTACGGGACAAGTTGATCCCTCCTCTCTATAGTAACAGCCATTACATGCTGCTGTGCGGGAGCTTGTAATGCTCTTGTCTGTGGAACATTTTGCTATATTACTTCAAAAGAAATTGAAGGCCTTCCTGATTTTGTAAGCTTGTTAACATTGCTAATTCTTTTAAACAGATCTGAGATTTTATTGGGATTCTGTCTTCTGCTATGTAGGGTTGTTTCGTTCTCTTTTCTGTGTGGTTTGGTACTGTATGACACCCCAGGAATGATGATTGGCAAGTGAAGGATGAGATTTAAAGTTCGGAAATGAATACTGAAACTCCAACATAAAGACAAGTAGATATCATTTATGATGTTCTTGGTAAGAAAAATGGTTTGACTTAGATTGCGTACTTATTGATTTTGTTCCCTGTTCCTTAAATATTTTGTAGCATTATTTCTTGACAGAATTGTCATTTTTGACTTGAAAAACTATAAGACATTTTCAGTCTTGAAAAACTATAAGACATTTTCAGATCAAATAATCATTTGATGATGTTTAAAAGCATAATAAAATATTATTGCTTCCTGTTGACTCTTTTATCATTATAATTTTTGATGCTACAATCATTTTAGTTTTTTTGAGCAAAAACAATCCCATGTGGCACCTTAGATTTATTTGCATAACCCATGGATTAGCGTAGGTCATAGTTAAATATTTAAGTTTTTAAACTGCCACAAGATGAAGACGAATGATTATTTTTCATCTAGCAGGCTTTTGTGGTAAAGCTAATCAATGACACAGTTGTGTGATACATAAACTAAATTTTCAATTTTATATATGCCTTATGGATACTCTTATTCTGGGGGATCAGTGTTACTGTTTATGCTTCATTTGCAATGTATGCTTTCCTTATTAAGAGATGCTTTTGGTTCCTCCCCTGACAAATCTAGTTCTTAATTAATTACAGCTAATCCTCACAACCACAATTGATCCTGGCAATTCTGTTGTGAAGGAAAGTGTGGTGGTCTCCCATGGAAAGAATGAGACACAGGCTGGTGTACTTGGGATGGGAGCCCAGAATAAAATTCCAGTGCTTCCTTTTATTGAGATTTTTGTGCATAGTAAGCAATTACATTGTGGATTAATAATTAGATATAGTACAGGCTTGTTTGCAGTTGTCTAAGCTGCCTCTTTGTTTGTATTTGTTCTTATTGTTCTCTTTTCTTTGTACTATCTTAGTGACCTTTAGACAGGCTTGAATGTATAAGGCATTATATTAATCATTGCTCAAGCTCAGGCCAAAGTTTATTCCCACAGAAAAGCAGTTGTTAAGTGAGACTCCTTGTGACAATGGACATAACCTCATTAAGCGAATCCTCTGCAGCTATTAAATGAGACATAATAGGCCTGTGATTTTACTGCTGTCTTCTCCATTGACTCTGCTTGTTGGAAGCATGCATGTGAGTGGAGGAGACTGTGATGCTCATAAACATTTGCTGGTTGTGAGATACCGAATCATGAATATGTGACTGTGGGGATGAGGCATAGGTCATAAGTCTCAGGACCTGTCACCAAGTTACTTTTTCAGCACTGTCATAATTTTGAACAGTTGTTTTAATGGAGCAATCATTAAGTCAGGACTACTGTGTAGGATAAAGCGCAATGTGGAGATTGTCTTCCTGGTAGGACTGTGAAGAACTTGCTGATACTCTCAAATGTTGCTTTTGCTCATTGTAAACCACATTGAATTAGATGAATCAGTTTTCCAAATCTGTGTTAGACAGTTTTCTGTAGATAAAAATATGCTTTCCACTCAGTTTTGGGTGAGGTCAGTTTTGTTTTTGCTAATATAAACTCTGTTGTTGAAATGAGAGGAGGCAGTTCCTTCTTTCCCCCAAGGCTGCCAACTTGTTTCCTTCAACATCCAAACCTTCGGAACAGATTTTGAGAATGTCTAAAGGGCTGCAGGGGTTAGAAGAAAATAATTTGTTTGGAAGATGTTAAAGTTCATCCCTATATTTTGTCTTGGTAGAGAGAAAGATTGAGTTTTACAGAACTGTTAGAAGAGAGAATAAGTATTATTTTGACAACATATGTAAAGACATGGAAGATGGAAAGTTACACGAAAAAAACCCAAAAACTTCCAAAACATCAATGAACTCAGAAGAAAGTTCCAACCTTAGATTTGATAAAGGATGTCAATGGACAGATAATAGCTGATTTAAAGATCAAACAAAAATGGAGGGAAATATTGTACAGTAGAGATGTCAACATTTAAATTATTTTAGGAGTTATAGTAATAGAGCAATAGAACTTAGATTTATATACTACTCAGCATATTGCCCTTAACAATCTGGGTCCTCATTTTACCAACCTTGGAAGGGTGGAAAGCTGAATAATCCACTTGGGATCAAAATATTCTCTACTTTCATGAACCTCTAGTACTAGAAGTTGAAATTAGATCAGAACTGTGGTCATTAAGAAGTCAGAAGACTACGAAATCTAATGGTATATCCACAAAAATATGACAATCAACCAAGCTATACCAGCAAATGTGAAGAACACAATGGAAGAGGTATCTACACTTTCCCTTTAGGATGGATTGGTAGACTTTTGCAACCTTTGGCAGAAGATACATTTTCCACCACCTTTACCATCCTTTCCATCTCTGCCTGTGCAGAAACCATTAAAAGATTAAGTTAAAAAAAAAGGATTTGTTTCAGTGTCAGACTCTTATGACTTTGTTGTCTTGATAGTTTCCATATATTTTCTCTCTGCTTTTTTCTGGAAAACTCTTGCATGACTGACAGAATAAATTACTGTAACTAAAACTGTAAGCTCCATCACCTCTTCTTTTAGCAACTCTCCTTCCCTTTTATATTGAGCTTTTGCTACATGAGTATTAGGTCCCCCAAGTATGATGAGAAAGTGCCCTGCAAGCAATATAGATGGTGAATGAATGTATACATGGCAACCTGAAGCAGGTGTATGGCTTCAGATTTGTCTGAAATCAACCTTTCTGCAACCTTTTTCTGGGTAATCTTTTCCTAGAACTATTTTTAGCTGTCTCAGAAGAGGAAGGAGGTAAGACCCCCCCCCCATCCCAATAAGTTACACATGCATTTTTCTTCCCTCCCTCTCTCTCTGAGACAGGCAGACAGACATCTTTTTGTCCTGTGAGATTTGTCTTAATCTATCCTATGAAGTGCTATTTTTTTATTCACTGTATTCAAAGTCTGATTAACTAGTACATCCTTACTAGTAACTGGTAAGAAGCTTCTGAAAAAAAAACTACTGACTTTACAATGTGTGAATATAAAATTGTTTTTATAGAATGCTTCCTTAAATTGTTGATTACTGCCTCAATTCAGAAACTCTAGCCATTATTCATAAGCATATTCTCAGAGTTAAAATAACTTTGAGACAAATATGTTATTGCTGTCTCAAAGCCAAAGGCGAATATACTTTCCCGGTCAAGATACAATCAGATTTCATAAGGTATGTTAAAATTTTCAGCAAGTTTACCCAAGAAGACTATTCAATCCCTGTATATGAAGCCATTAAAACAGTAATATCAAATAATACTGCAGCCATTAAATAAGCAAAATATCTATAGCAGTTCTGTTACTTGGACTGTAGAATTATCTGAGTTACTTATAAATTAATTAGTTGCATCCGTTTTTCTTGAACAAAGTTGAATGTCTTCAGTTTTTATGGAAGATAGCCAGTTATTTTTTAATGCCATAATACCATCTTAGTTTTTTTTAAAAAGTCTACATAATTGTAGTTAATGCAGTGTGTGAAGTAAAACACCTCCAATTTGGGATTCTTCAAATGTGTTTAGACTGCAATTCTCAATTTTTCTTTTATTTATTTCTAATTCATTAAATCAGTTCATATGGCTATCCATCTTGCAGGTGTGACTGGGGGCAGCTCACAACCTATTTAAAGCAGCAAAAACAATGACACAACATAAGATCTACATTGGATGCCAAGAATAAATAAAAAGCAACCAGGAGGACAATAACAATGAATGGGCCACCTAACATTTCAATCCCCATATTCCAGGCAAGTTGGCTGGTGACCAAGAATTGTAGGAGTTGTAGTCCCAACAGAATTGATAGATACTAGGCAAATAACGATTAAAATAAAACAGTTTTAGATGGCCAAGTTCTATGGATTATGAAGGTGTTTCACTGATGATATTTCTCCACAAAGTTAGATTCTTGACATTAGTTTGGGTTCTAGAGATTTGTGGGATAATTTTTCTTATTTCTAAATCACTGGACTGTTAGGAATGAGTAGCTGATAAAGTTAATCAAAGATCAGGATGCAACGTGGTTAGGATGAGGCTTGGTATGGCTACCAAACTATAGGTTTACTTTTTAGATATAGTCAGAATTTCTTAATAAGTTTGGTATTGCCTCAAATTAAGTTCCTTAAAGTTTTAAGTTTTTTTTAAATAACAGAAGCTATTTTTTTTAAATGTTGCCATAGGCTGATTCTTTTGATCCTGTACATGGACTACAAATTGCCTAACAGTGTTTGATAAAGACATCATAAAGGAGATTGTATCTTTTTCTCCCTTAGCAAAGAGTGGTACAGAGTAAGTATATTAGTTCATCGTCATATTCAGAGCCTTACCATTCTTATTTCTTTTGTTGCTCTTTGCAAAAGTGGGCATGCCTAAAATAGGTTAATATGATGGCATATATGTTGTATTGTTAGATTGTTAGAACAGATTCGGGCTGCTGTTTCTGTTGGTACATAAGCATTTATACTACTCATAGTTCTGCCTAGAGATTTTGCTTTCTGATCCAGAAAGAGTGACAATTGCTTGTATGTGAATGCAAATTCTTATCCCTGCTGAGAGGTAATGGAAAGGCACATACTGTCCTAGGTTGGATGCTGAGAATATTATTGGAGTAGTTAGATATGCATTTTTGTGGGTCCATATCTATATCCAAGCATTTTAATCAATGTAACTGGGTACATTCAGTGATGATCAAATGGCAGTTCATGTATTATTGTTTTTGTAGTTGGCTGCGTATAGCATCATATAATGTGGGTACTGATGATCTAAATTGTTTTTTTTCACATTGTCTGTGTTGGATTTTCAGATTTTAATTTGGAGCGATTGCAAGCCAGTCTTAAAGATATAATATTACAATTTATGATTACAATTTATTTTTATGTACTAAAAGGGTTTCTTTTTGAAAGGGTAAAGAATTAAAGGCAACATGTAATGATAAAATAGCTTTAAAATAATATTTAGTTTTAACTTAGTTTTGGATAGGTTGTGTTTGGTTTTCTATCATAAGAATTGTTTTCACTCCATTTGCTCTCTTTCTCTTTAAAACTGATTGTTTGTTAAGGTAATTGTTATGGTGCTTGTTTTATTTTTCTTCTTTCAATGTTACACAGCTTCTATTTGAAAGCCAAGAACATCACTCGTCTGTTTATTTTATTTCACTCATGTGCTATGGAAATGAATGGCACTTTTTTTTTACTTGTTTCTTTACTGGAATCCTGTATCTATGATTTATGGCCAGCATGTATGGCTGATTTTTTTTGCAAGAAGGATCTTTATTGTCTTTGTGTACTAACTCGTAGCAGAAGAACTTGTCTGTTTTGAGCTAAACCAGACCTCTTGTAAAAAGAATCAAATTATTTCATCATGTTGCAAATGAAAAGCTATAATTACTTGTAATTAGACTTCAGAATTTCTGAAATTGGGGAATTCTTTTCCAGAGGTTTAAGATCACTTCAAGTGAGCACGGTTGGAAATGGGAAATAATTTTCTGTTCAATTCGAAATTGATTCAATGTATGCTTTGACAGCGATTTTTGCTTTGATTTTTTGGGGTGTGTGGTAACAGTTGCACAACAGAAATTAATGCAATACTATTTGCTATGATTTTCTACATTTGTTTAGTTTGAATACATGTATATGCTTCTTCCAAACTGGTATATTAAAAGAAGTAATCTAGCTATAGTTCTTGACCTTATTTGATCATATTTACCTAGGGTTGTATTGTGACCATCCAGTAATGGAATGGTGTTTTCCTACAGAACACATGCCATCCTACCACTCACCCCATCTGTATCTCCAAAATGGAATGTCAAACTCTTAGAAACAAATATGGGTAAGGTGAGAGGGACAGAAGATGAAAAAAGGAGGGCAAATCTCCTTTTTAAAATATAATGTTGGGTTTCTTCCCTTATTTCTTAAAGAATTTATAAGTTGCCTTTCAAAGAAAAGACAGTTATATGGGATATTTAAAATATAAAAGGTTTTAGCAGAAGCATCATGGTAAAATTATATCCTAAAAAGTTCTGGTTCTATTCTTCAAATATCTCATTTAGTTGTTATATTTCTGATAAAATTTGGTATCTTTTTGTAAGTCTCAGTATTAACTGACACCAAGAACCGCTTGTGGGAGTTTTTTTCTGCTTAGAATCTTTAGGCCCTTCTAATATCCATTTTCTAAAATCATCACTTAATCTATATCATAACCCAAAAGAGCAAAATAAGTATATTTCCCATGAGAAGCTATTTATTTTTAGAGTTAGCTCAAAAATCTTAAATATTCCAAATGTATCTGGCTCCTTAATCTATTCATAACTTTCTTAGATCAAAGTCTTATTTAGCTCTTTGCTGTTTATTGCAAATGCCTTACATTCTTATTCTGATAGTTACATTTGCTTTTGTTAACAGTTGAAAATAAATTCATTTGATGACTTTTCAAACCTGTTGTTTTGAGGATGTCTTGTAGCTTTAAGATAGTTGATAGGCAATATCTTAAAGTGAGATTTGTGAACATTATTTGTTTATTAAATTTATAGGCCACCCATCTCACTGCCTTTAAAAGTCTCTGCCACAGTTGTCTGTAAGATGTTTGATCCCATCATCTCCCGTCAATCAAATCCTCAGAAGCCCACCCAGAGCAGCTGTTTAGAGCACATATGAGCAATCTCCCATTCTTTATCTAGTCTATTCACTGGTTCTTTGGCCTTTGCTGCAGTCATCAGCTCTACTTTTTGTAGCCTTCTCCCCAGTTTGTCATACCTCCTATGGAATCTGATCTCTTAAGTGGCTTTTGATATCGTCAACCACAGCATCCTTCTGAACTGGCTATGGTTGATGATTTACCTCTTTCCTCCACGGTTGCTCCCTAGTGTTATTGACAGGATGCAAGAGATTGCACCCACAACTCCTCACTTGTGGGGTGCTTCAGGCTTCAATGCTGGAAACGCTTCTCTTCAATATTTACATGAAACTACTAGATGAACTCATCAGTCAGCTTGGAGTCTGGTCTCTGTATGCGGGTGATCCCCAGTTATACATCTCAATCCTGGCCTGTGGAGGTGAAGTTGTCAGTGTATTGACCTAGCATCTGGATGCTGTTTAGAGCAAGATGGAAAGAAATCCACTGATAAGACTGAGCAGCTATCCCCTTAAACGTGCCATTTCCTTGCTACCTTCTACCATTTGTATAAGCACATAGTGTTCTTTTTTCCCTTTAACTTTTGTTGCTTCTCATGTCTGATGACTGTAATTTCCCACTACTTCCATCATGCCTTTATCTGTTTCTTTTCCCTTGACTGCTTTTTCCTGGAATGTGATTCTCCTTGTGTAGCTTCCATCCCCCACCCTCCATCCTTTGATAACTGATGATTCCGAAAGAGAAATGGAATTCCTGGCTGCATAACCTATTTTGCCTAAAGGATAACCAGTTCTTTGCATCTTACGAAGATGCAATGAGATGCTATCATATTCTTTAATTATTTTTTTTTAATATTCTACCTGGCATCGCAACATAACTTGTAATGAGAGTAGATTTAACTGGGCTATCTACTCTGGCAGCTGGTTGAAAAAGAAACTGTCACCCAGACATGTTATTTACTTATTCCCTCCTCTGTTTGATAGTGTGTTTTTGTATTTGTGATAAACAAGCACGATCCGATTATATCGGATCATTCATCAACCCTGAAGCCCTTTATCTGACTCTTCTGTTTTTATTGGTTCTTATTATGGTGGATGGTTCTTCTTTTAAATAATGGTTTTATTTTTGTAGATATCACAAAGAAAGCTACTGCCATTCGTTGAAGTATTTTATAAATCATATAGTCATGGCACTTAGATTCTCCATTGTTTTTCTTGAGTAGGGCTATTTCTGGTTTTAAATGCTGGAAGCTGGAGTTTTAACTTTTAACATCTGACATGTGTAGTCACTAAACATCTTTTTTTTAAAAGAAAGCTTACTTCTAATTGGATATGATGCTACTGCCATTACTGTAATAATTCTTAGATTGTTTAGTGAAAATAAGTCAAGGTGTTACAAGGACCTTTATTTCAGTGTTTCCATATCATGCAAAGATTTCTAAATTGAAGTGAGGCCCTCAGGGCCTTTCTGGGGATAGATTCTAAACCAATTCATTTTTGATTGCTAAGAGAAATGTTATGTTGCATTGTTTCCTAAGAGTCTTTTTATTTTAATGTGTGCTATATTGGATATGGTGCTGGACTAAGACCCGTTTGAGTCCATGAAAACACTCTGGTGACTGAGTCAGTCAATCTCTCTTACTCCAACCTATCTCACAAGGTTGTTCTGGAGAAAAATTCCAGAGAAAGCTGTGCTTGTTGGGAGTTGAGTATCTGAAGATCCTCATGATTTCCATACTTAATGCTCAGCAAAGATGCAAACAATGTGATGAACACAACATCATATATTCTGAATTTAATTCAACTTTAAAATTAATTAGAAAGTGATAATTTGAATAAATTAAGGCTAGTTGGCAAATTGCATAAAAAGTTGTGTTCTTAATTTGGGGTTTGCAGATTTCAAATTTCGTATTTCTCGCCAGCATACTATGGTTACTTATGCCAAAGAAGAAGTAATTTACAACTGATAAGACAGAATTTTTTCAGGTCAGTACAATAGATCAAGAAACAAGAGTTCAAGCTACACAGAATTGTATAGCACTCCTTTTAAAGATTCAACCTGGCATTTAGAAGTGCCTTTGAATGCAATTTTGATACCTAATTGATCACAGTAACTAACAAAGCATTTGGAAACTTCAGCTAATCCTCAATATTTTCAATAGACTGGGTTTTTTTGGTATATGTTTTATTTGCAGTTTTTCCTTTAACAACCAACATTTTTTGTGGACAGTGCAATGACTAGGTTAAAATATTTTTCACACAGTGCTCACCATAATAATACAATTACATACAAAATTTTTATCTTCCAATTTATGACCTTAATGTGCTCATTATAATTATAATATATTCTTTTATACATCAATATATTCTACTATTCTACTATTTTCCCAATTTATACTTATTTCTTTATTTTTCCCATTTGTTGGGGTTCTTCCATATTTATCTCATTATCTTTAAACAATATTATTCTCTCTTTATGATTTTTATCACTTCCTCCAAAAATATATATAAATATCAATAATATTTTAAATAGATTGTTAATGGCTTTGGGTTTTTGAGATTATTCAGTATTTCAGTTATGGTTTATTTTCAAACTTAGTTCAGAGTCATTCAATTTTCAAACCTTATATGCCGTAGGACCAGGAAGTATCTGAAAACTCACCTTATTTATTATGAATTTGCTGCAGGAGTAGCATTTGCAATAGCCATAGCAAGGACATTTGTGAAGAGAAACTGAAAGGATCACCTAAGTTTTCAGAAGGTCACTCAAATTCACTTCTTTATGGGTTTTTTTCTCTCTATTCTAGCAAGTTTTCACAACTTCTGTACCCCTATATGATTTAAACCTCTGCTCTGTCCAATTTATAAAAACAAGAAGAATCTATGTAAACACGGCAGAGATTCTTATTACAGAAATTTAGCCTTAATCTTTAGAGAATAGCTTGCTTGAACAATCAGGAATGTGACCAACGACGAAAGCCTAATAAATGCATTTCTCAATCTTTTCCGTTCAAAACATGACTTCTGTCACATAACAGAAGAACTTGTTTTAGCTTATCAAACTTTTTTAATCTAATTTTTTAAAAAGAACTCGACAATTCAGACTCCTATATTTTCTTGAAACTGAATTTAAGGGATTGCTTGTTCATAATTGCAATTGATGGTGAGACTAACTTAGCCAATTTATCACAAAGTCAATAATCAACTTAGAAATGAAAAAGGTTAGTAATTATTAGGTTTTCAAAGTACTAATGTTATGACCTAACATCTTGCAGTTACAGAAATGTAGTAAAATGATTATTGTAAAGAAAAAGCCACTCATATTTATAGTTGGTAGATGGTTCATTCATTTATCTTACTACTTCCACAAACTGTTAATTAATACCTTTGCATTAATTATAGAATATTTTAAATACAGGATTTTCTGAATTTTAAGAGAATGATTTTTTTCTTAAACAATTAATTTATAAAGATAATAGAAGTGACCTGCAATTTAATATATTCTAAAGTAAAGAGTTGCTTTTCATTTAAACTCTTTACATTTTGAGAAGTTTTAATAATGAGAAGATTTTTAATGATTTTCTTTAGTTCTTTGTTTAAAACTAAGCCTCAATGCTATAAAAGAGGGGTAGTATTTAGAGGAGAGGACTTGCCTTGAAAAATGGTAAATAGATATTTCATCTTTGCATAGAATTACACAACTTTTTTAAAATCTCCATTTCAATACTATTCTCATTTAGAAAATCTATTAACATCCAGCTTGAAATTACTGGGCATCTGGTTATTATTGTCCTTTCCTTAGCCTCTTGCTGCTGGTTCTGGCAGTATGTTGACATTGGTTTTCCCAACTTCCCTGAAACAACAAAATTGCATTAATTCGATAGGGATTTTGTTTTAATACAGTAAATGCTTGCTTCATAGGAGGGATCCTTCTCAGCACTCTGTGAGGGAAGAAAGGCTTAGATTTCTCCTCTGTACTGTCTTAGATATCATTCCATCTCGTTTTGGGGTGGTGGTGTTTGATGCACTGCTGTGAGTTAGATACAGAGATCTTCACGATTTTTTGCTTAGTTTAGCTTAGTGTAGTTAATTATGGGTGGAAAATCAGCTCATTGGATATGGGTCAGATGGCCACAGTTTGTTAATGGAACCAGCAGTAGTAGACATACCATGGTTTGAAGTATGTTTCTCTCCCTTGACATAGCATTTCTAAATTGTAAAGCCATTAACCAGTAATCATTATGAACCGTACCATTTTGTTTGAACTGTCCTATATTTAAATTTGCTTCTAAGTGAATTGGACTTATCTACTTGAAATCTGTGGCAGAAGTTAATTATGATTTAACTTACATTCTATTCCTGCAGTGGGAACTTATGCAGTGACTATTCTGGAATCAACCCCATTTAATTTGGTCCTCTGCCATTTTTTAGCATTCTAACTATTTAGCTGTGCTTTATCTTTTTTTGCTTTGATTTATTGACAGTCCAAACTCTGTCAAGGATCTTGCAGTACTCATCTCTAAGTGCTAGAGCCCTGTTACTACATAGCCAAAAAGGCGTTAAGAGTTGTTAACCTAATCTAACGTAGCTTTTTTTCTGGTAATATTACACTAATGACTAGAGCATACAAAACATTTGCTAGACCAATACTCCAATACAGCTCATCAGTCTGGAATGCACATTATGTATCTGATATTAACACAGTTGAGAAAGTCCAGAAATATTTCACAAGAAGAATTCTCCACTCCTCTACTCATTGCAGATTACCTTATGCCACCAGACTCGAAATTCTATAGTATGTAAAATCATACATTGCAATGTCCTACCTGTCAATGAATACTTCAACTTCAACCACAACAACACAAGAGCAAACGATACAAACTCAAGGTTAATTGCACCAAACTTGATTGTAGGAAATACGACTTAAGCAACAGAATGGTCAATATCTGGAATACTCTACCTGACTCTATGGTTTCTTCCCCAAACCCCAAAAACTTTAACTTTAGACTGTCTACTATTGACCTCACCGCTTTCCTAAGAGGTCTATAGGGGGAGTGCATAAGCGCACCAATGTGCCTACCGTCCCTATCCTATTATTTCTTTTTTTCCCCTTTTTTTCTTTTTCTTATATGTATCCATGTATTCATAACTATGTTTTTACTTATACCTATTATATAATAATACTTTATTTGCAGTCACAGACCAAAACACAAGTACAACAAAAGAAGAACATGGGAAAATTAGTCATGAACAATTGGTCACCAAAAACTTGACTAAGGGGAATTACAGCATTCTTCCCTGATGGTTGCAACTCTGAATTTTTTTTTGGAAACCTGAGAATTGATGTATGAGGAGCCATCTCCTAGACAATATAAGAACAAATTACTAACATTGGACTTAGAAGGGTCTGTTTCAAGGAGAGACAGTAACTTAGATCTGCCTGCGTAGGGCAATATAAAAGGACATGCTCCATAGTTTCAACCTCAGCTCTGTCACAGCTCTGGCACAGCTGCTCGTTAATCAGGAGCCTCTTAAATCGCCCATCCAGTAGTGCTGAGGACAAGACAATAAAGCGAGCTAGGGAGAAAGCTCTTCTATCCTTGGGAATGGTTAGAGTGTAAAAATAGGAAGCCATCCTCAGTCCGTAATTATGAAATTGGCTGAAGATCAGAGGGGAGCAAATTTTGTTAGCTCTGGGTCGTAGATATTGTAAGTCAATGTCCACAAGCCATTGGACTACCCTAAATCGGGCATCCTTAAGGCCATAATCTCCCAGGGCATCCCCTGTAAAACCTAGCAGATGTAATTTCTTCATCAGTTTCCTCTCCCAACAAGAAATATGAGAGTCAGCAAATGCCAGGGAGAGGTAGCTACCAGGAACTGCCAGAAAGAGCACCGAAGCCACCATTTAAAGGTGTTAATCCACGCCATACATTCGACTGATCGAGTGCCCAGTTCCTGGTACATCGGAGTAAAACCAACACAAGGAGGAAGACCCAGAAGTTTTCTAAGAAAGACAGCCTGGGTTCTTTCAATACAATCCTTGAAGCCTCGTATCCGTAGGGAATTCCGTAAAGAGTTTGAGCCAAAGTTTTGGCTTTGTAAATACGCAGAGCAGAAGGAATAAACTGGCTTTCTTGGGTATAAAAATATCTTAAAATCTGCTGGTGACTACAGGAGGCCGAATTCAGCACCTGGGTTTGATGTCTAGTCCAAGCACTGTTGTTCTGAAATTGAATATCTAAATACTTAAAATGGAAAACCTGCTTAACAGCATTACCATTGATAGCCCAGTTATACAGGCTCTAGAGAACACCAATACTTTGGATTTGTCATAATAAATGGACAAATGGTTCTCAGCACAGCAAGACCCAAATGCAGAAAGTAATCTTTTCAGACCTGGCCTTGACAATGAGAAGAGGGCCACATCGTCAGCATAAAGGAGAAGTGGGATCTTCATAGTTGACAGCTTTGGGGCATGGGACTCAATATGTCCAATGTGAAAGGCCAAGTCAGATAAGAATAAATTAAACAAAAGAGGAGCCAGAACACAACCCTGCCTTACTCCATTCTTAATCGGGATAGGATTTGAAAATTCTCCCTGCAAACCACACCTGACCTGATTAGAGGTCTGGTTGTACAAGGATCTAATTAGGAACAGTCTATCAATAGAACTTTTGAGCAGTTTTGATCACAACAGTCCCCTAGGGACTGAGTCAAATGCTCACTTTAGGTCGATAAAAGCAGTAAAAAGTTTGCCACCTGGTATGGTCGTATATTTATCGACCAGGTGGGCTAAGACAAAGCAGTGGTCCAATGTGGCACAGCCCACTTTAAACCCAATCTGTTCAGCACCAATAATCCTCAACTCAAGTTACTTGTTATCTTGTAAGCAATTGACAAAAATAAATAAATTTTAAAAGTAAGTTCATAGATTATTTGGGCAAAAAGATTAAGATGAGAATGATCATGCCTATGCAATGCTTTAAATAGCTTTTCAACATTTGTGTAGTCAGAAGCATTTTAAGATCTGAACAGCCAGAGCGTTTTCTTTAAACAAGATTAATATCCTCAAAGTTTCCCTGCCTACTGGATTTAAAAGATTCCATTTTCCATCAAGGATGTATTCTTATTTAAAAATCTGTTTGCTTTTAAAGCATTTTAGGGATGTTTAGAGAGTTTTGAAGAAACAGAGATGGTGGCTTTGATATGTCAACCCATGTCTGCTTAATTTTTCTGTCGTATTTCTTCATCTGCTCATAAATAGTCCTGAAATCTGTAAGGAAACAGACAGAATAGATTTTATTTTTTTAAATAGCAACCACCTGACTTGGATTTTTTTAAAAAACTTTTTGATTTCTCTCTCCTCACTAAATTGTTATGGTTATTTTTAAAATAATTAACATTTTGAAAGGGACTGCTAATGAATTTTTGGAAGCTTGCTATATTCCACTTGAAAATATGCAGGTTAGATCCACAATAGCAAATGTTCTTTTGGGTAATTTCTGATACATTCACAGTATATTGATTTGAAACCTGCAGATTTCTTCAGATTCATTCTGTCTTCTTTTGCTTTCCTAAAACTGCCCTTCTAGAAATAAAGCGGGGGGAGGGGGCTATCTTGACAGTGCTATTATTTAAACCTCTGACAATTTTGGCTTTAAAATGAATATTCAATATTGAGTAATGGAGCAGCCTTGCTCTTACTATAATTATATCACCTTGTTCATCTGAGCTAACTACATATTAATCATTTGCACCACTGCCAGGTTACTGGTCCAGAACAATGCTTATTTATTCCTCAGGTTATTCTCTAAGTAATAAATAAATTCTGGTATTGGTGAATAGAGGAGGTGGGGAGGAAACCTTTTATCTGTTCTACAGCATGTTTTTGCATTCCTATCATCAGCAAAATAAATGTTAAATCTGCTGCTGGTCTCTTCTCGCCATCTTTCCTGTTCGTCTAAAATCTGTATGTTAGGTGATCTTTTTTAAAAAAAGTCATGCTCCATTATTGTGCCATGAAAATGAGATCCCAAACTCTGATGAGCTAATAATTCATATCCTATGATTATCAAAATTAATTGCTTGTTTACCACAGCTCGAGAACAAAGCAGGTTACTTGCATGGTCTTATTGACCTAATTAGTCAAATTTTACAGTTGTGCACCTAGGTAATATTTTACTACTCTTAAAAATGAGAAATAGTTTTACCTTAACTACAGTACTAAACTTTGAATTTCGTTGCTATTTCTGCACACATAGATTTCTGAAGATAGTTTTGGTGTCTTTGAAAAAAATGTGATGAAACATCTGGTAGATCTTGCTAAGATAGCACAACTTATTCCGTCTTAGAAAAAGTGTCAATGAAACATGTGCCTGTTTTAAATGAGTTTGTTTGTACTAATGACAGAATGGGATAATTTTCTTGTAGCACTAATTGTATATACATTGAGTTCGGTATATTATCCTTCAGGAGAAGAAAGGGCACAAGGTACAAAGCACCATTTATAGCTTATGGATTTGTTCATAATGCGCTGCTATTTGTCTTGCTTCCATTGACATAAAAATATTGCAATTTTATTACTGTAAAAATGTTCCCCTCATTATATCTCCTTGGATTCTGCATCAATGACAATAATAAAACCATAAAATAGCATCAGCAATAATTGAGGAAGAACAGGCAGCTGAAAAAACAGTAGTGGTTAATGAAATAATTTTTGAGAGGGATTCTGTAACAAATACTTTGCGTTTCACTTAAAACATCTCTTTTTTCTTTCTCTTCCTCTCCCTCTCCCCTTCCCTCCCATTCTCCCTCTCTTTTTTCCTCTCTCCTCCCTCTCATTTATTCA
>CM066330.1:70504259-70601759 GCA_033807585.1 Hydrophis major
AGAGTCAAAAATGGTTATGTTTCTGTGATTAATTGTGAGAAAGAAATGTTCAGTTGTACAACAAAAAGAAACAGATTAAGAGTGTGAGTCTCAAATCTAGCAAACAGATATCTCTGTTAAATTCACCTATATTTTTTTAAAACACCAATCAATTCATTTACTAATTTTATCTCAGCCTTAAGGATAAGAACATAAGAAGATATTATATTTAAAGACCGGAATTTAAATCCAGCACTTTATTTCTCACAGTAGTTAACGAAAGATCTATACAAAGCCACAGCATCATTTTTCCTGATTTCATTCCCTAGAACAGCGATTTCCAACTGTTCCGGTTTTGCAGACCGGGGTATGTGTGGGGGGGAGGAGGGGATGGTTCTGGGCTAGTGGTGAGTGAGTGCCTGTGCATGCAGCTCATTTGTGCAAGCGATGGGCCCACTACTTACATAAATAGAGCTCGTACACATTCCTGCCCATCCGCCATGCATGCAATTGGAGCTTCATGAGCATGCACACTTGCCTGCTGCTTCTTCGGGCTGCTTCTGAATGGGCCGTGACCCAGGGGTTGGGGACCCCTGCCCTAGAAACTGATAGCAAAGGCATGCTATCTGTGGTTCAATCTAGAAGTAATGCATAGCGATTATGCTTATATTAACTATATTTATTCATGTATAACATTCATGGTTTAGACACGAGCTCTGTTTCCATGTTAATTCTGGAGCCTGCATATAGGACTTTAGTATGCTGAAACAGTAGGCTTTGGGGTTTATTTCCATTACAGGTTTATAGCTCACCCAAATCCAAAGTCTCTGGGTAGGTTACAATGTACTAAAATAGTAGTAGTAGTAATATACCACCAGCAACCACAGCTACAACTCTTCTACAACAGTGATTGGAAGCTCTGTGAAATAAAACTGTTCTCAATTATTGAAATGCCACAAAAGAGGGAACTTGCAGAACATTTGGGAGGAGTTCCAATATGGATGCAATCTCAGGGAAGAATTTGTCTGCTTAATTTCAGATAAAGGTATGACTTTGGGCAAACCTTCCCAAAATATTCTCAGTGAACAGGCAGATTCAATTATGCCAAGGTAGCTTTGTAAATCCTTGTTAGCTCTCTGAATTGGACCTCTAAGCATAGTGGGCTCAGAAACAAGGCAGTGACTTCTAGAGAATTATTAAACTGCAGTGGTGGGATTGACCTTCAGTAATCTCACTACCAGTAATCTTGGTATTTTAAATTTGCATCCTGAATGTGGGCATTTGAAAAGGGATGCTTAATGGACAAGCAGGAATACACTTGTAAAGAACACTATATATTTGGCTATAATTATTATTTCACTCTGCATGAAATAAATTGCTTGCATTTAAATATTTGTATCCTAACAATTCAATTCCATGAGGTGATGTTCATGGTGCTGTACATGGAAAAGTCAGGCATTGTCATTTGGGCCTTTTAGGCCCTCATCCTTCCAGTTTTCTGGAAGATTTTCAAGGTGTGGCTCTTCTACCAAGTGTTGAGTTAAACTGAGGCTGGGGTCAGGCGCAGTCAATCTAGATGTTGCTCTACTGGGGATATTTGTTTTTGGGGTGTGGGAAGTTTTGATTCTGGTATATTTTCTCTTAATGTTTTAGTGCTGTTTCTGGGAACCACTCAGGATTATGGTACATAAGATGAGTCCCATATAAGCCAGATGGATGGATGGATTTATGGCTGGACACAGTGGTGGGATTCAAATCATTTAACAATCATTTAACAATCGGTTCTCTGCCCTAATGATTTCTTCCAACAACCAGTTCACCAAACTGCTCAGAAAGTTAACTTCTTCTGAACTTTTGCGAATTGGCTGAATTCCACCACTGGATGGACAGATAGCTTACCTTGTAGGAAATGTTCTACATATTGCTTAGAGAAAAGGTGGACTTATACGTACTTCTTTGATAGTTAATATAGGTAGGAGAACTAAACACACACCCTCACTCCTGTTTCAACATGGGAAGACTTCTGGATGAGTACAGGTGAAACTCAAAAAATTAGAATATTGTGCAAAAGTTCATTTATTTCAGTAATGCAACTTGAAGGGTGAACCTAATATATGAGATAGACTCATTACATGCAAAGCAAGATAGTTCAAGCCGTGATTTGTCATAACTGAGATGATTATGGCTTACAGCTCATGAAAACCCCAAATCCACAATCTCAGAAAATTAGAATATTGTGAAAAGGTTCAATATTCTAGGCCCAAAGTGTCCCACTCTAATCAGCTAATTAAGCCATAGCACCTGCAAAGGGTTCCTGAGCCTTTAAATGGTCTCTCAGTCAGGTTCAGTAGGAATCACAATCATGGGAAAGATGGCTGACCTGACAGTTGTGCAGAAAACCATTACTGACACCCTCCATAAGGAGGGAAAGCCTCAAAAGGTAATTGCAAAAGAAGTTGGATGTTCCCAAAGTGCTGTATCAAAGCACATTAATAGAAAGTTATGTGGAAGGGAAAAGTGTGGAAGAAAAAGCAGCAGGGGTGACCACAGCCTGGAGAGGATTGTCAGGAAAAGGCCATTCAAAAGTGTTGGGGACTTTCACAAGGAGTGGACTGAGGCTGGAGTCAGTGCATCAAGAGCCACCACACACAGACAGATCCTGGACATGGGCTTCAAATGTCGTATTCCTTTTGTCAAGCCTCTCCTGAACAACAAACAATGTCAGAAGCATTTTAACTGGGCTAAAGAAAAACAGAACTGGTCTGTTGCTCAGTGGTCCAAAGTCATCTTTTCTGATAAGAGCAACTTTTGCATCTCATTTTTGGAAACCAAGGACCCAGAGTCTGGAGGAAGAATGGAAAAGCACACACTGCAAGATGCTTGAAGTCCAGTGTGAAGTTTCCACAGTCTGTGTTGATTTGGGCAACCATGTCATCTGCCGGTGTTGGTCCACTGTGCTTCATTAAGTCCAGGGTCAACAAAGCCGTCTACTAGGAGATTTTGAAGCACTTCATGCTTCCTTCTGCAGACGAGCTTTATGGCGATGCTGACTTCATTTTCTAGCAGGACTTGGCACCTGCCCACACTGCCAAAAGCACCAAAACCTGGTTCAATGACCATGGGATTACTGTGCTTGATTGGCCAGCAAACTTGCCTGACCTGAACCCCGTAGAGAATCTATGGAGCATTGCCAAGGGAAAGATGAGAGACATGAGACCGAACAATGCAGAAGAGCTGAAGGATGCTATTGAAGCATCCTGGTCTTCCATAACACCCCAGCAGTGCCACAGGCTAATAGCTTCTATGCCATGCCGCATTGAGGCAGTAATTGCTGCAAAAGGGGCCCAAACCAAGTACTGAGTACATATACATGTTTATACTTTTCAGAGGTCCGATATTGTTCTATGTACAATCCTTGTTTTATTGATTGCATGTAATATTCTAATTTTCTGAGATTGTGGATGTGGGGTTTTCATGAGCTGTAAGCCATAATCATCACAATTATGACAAATTACGGCTTGAACTATCTTGCTTTGCATGTAATGAGTCTATCTCATATATTAGTTTCGCCTTTTAAGTTGCATTACTGAAATAAATGAACTTTTGCACAATATTCTAATTTTTTGAGTTTCACCTGTATTACATTTAAAAAAAGGACACATGTATGCTTATTTTAAAATGTCACTCTAGGTTTAACAGAATTAATCCCAAAAATGGCTCTCTAAATACAAGTTACATAATGCAATTGTCTCCTTATATGAGATCTACACTGTCTTTTTAAATTCTGTTTTGGAAACTAAGGATATGAATTACTGCTGATAAGGTCAGTTCAAGTTCAGTAGGATGCAGCTAGCAAATGTATGTTAACCAAATGATACAATGAAATCTTGGGACTGCAAATATCATTTTGTGATAATTCCAAACAAAATGTGATACCACTTTGTTGGCAAAAAGTTGCTTTGTTTTTTTCAATTCAGATTTTCCCCCCCTCAGTGTCTGAATATTCTCATTACTTTTAATTATTAAAAATGTACTGCATACAATGTTAAAATTGCAGTTATTTTTTTTTTCTTCGTATATACCAAAGCGGTTGTTTTCATAGTGATATCAGAGAAAACTATATTGGCTACCATGACATTGCTTGCCTGAGCGTTTTTTTAAATAAAATTTGTTTAGCAACTGACTAAAATCTGAGCAGAAAGCTCATCTTGAAAGACTCCTTAATTAAAAATTAAACGATGAATTAAAACTTAAATTATGCAAAACTAATGAGCTACATTATGAAAACCAACAATTAGTGCACGACAGTATATACAAGAAAAGTATTAACATTCTTTTCTTTTCAAAGTTTTTTTTTAAATTTGGATTTTAATGTGCAGTGCATGCTGTGTTGAAATCTTTCATCCTGAAATACTTCATATTTCCGAATTAAGATATAAATCAGTAGTTTTGTGATCTGTAATATTTACTAAATGTATCAGAGATTTAAAGCATAGATAATACACACGAATCCTTAAAAAAGGTGGTTGGGAAATAAAGAGCCAATTGGTTTTCAATTAAGGAAACATCACATTTGTATTTGTGGTTCAGATCAGGTCATCATGTCACCTAGCACAAATCAATAGTGTAAGAATGGGCTCATTGACAAATGTTGTAATTTAACTTACTATTCCAATTTCCTCAAACAGATTTCTCTACTGGCTGATACAGAAGCCCACTAATTGCAGATACAGAGATTCTGAGTAATGAATTTATATATGCATGAGTTTTCTAGGGATCATCAAAAGGGCACTGTTAAATTGTACATTCATCTTGAAGGTCTTCTGGAAATATACTGTGCTAAATATTGAACTCCTTGATGTGGCCTTTCAAATCTGATTAGGTTAAGCGGACATTAGGAGAAGTGTGCATCCTGTTTGCTGTTGCTTTTTTTTACTGAAGCCCAAAGCCTGAAATTCTCAGGCAAGTCAACTGCCTTGGCAACTGATGGACTAAAGGCATATTTAGCTTAAATTAAATAATGACAGTAGAGCTCTATGAAGATATCCAGAAACTAGAAGAACTCATCCTGACCAATCTTCCAATAAATACTGTTCCCAGCTTACATTACTGCTACAGTATGTCCTCAGAAACATAGATATCTCTAGAGAAAGGCCTTAATTTTCACAGGTGGTCCTCAATTTATAACAGTTCATTTTGTGACCGTTTGAAGTTACGACGACATTGAAAAAAGTGAGCTATGACCATTTTTCACACTTAATGACTGTTGCAGCATCTCCATGGTCAGGTGATTCACATTCGTATGCTTGATAACTGACTTACATTTTTGACGGTGGCAGCGTCCCGGAATCCTGTGATCCCTTTTGCAACCTTCAGACAAGCAAAGTCAATGGGTTAACCAGATTCACTTAATAATAACCGTGTTTACCAATTTAACAACTGAAGTGATTCACTGAACAATTGTGGCAAGAAAAGTTATACAATGGGGCAAAAACTCTCTCTTAACAACATAACTTTTGGGCTCAATTGTGATTGTAAGTTGAGGATGATCTCCATTGACTGTCATGTGATTAAGAACATTGCCCTGTTGAACTCCACTCTAAAGAAACGAATTCACATACAATTATGTATGTGACATATTCTCCATGCAAATCCCTCTGTTGTATGCATAGTTTGTCTTTGAAAGGCAACATCATTTGAACAGTATCAACCTATGAAGGTGTTCAGGATCAAACCTTTGCTACCGTATTGATGAAACAAACTATAGCATTAGAACAGTAGTTCAATGGGACTGGCTATAACTTGAAATCATTGTTTCGGGAATTTCATGGCTGGAACAAATCCCATGTTTTCTGGAAACAAAGCATGTCTGTTTTGGCTGGATCTGCATTGCAGTTCTGGAATGCGTTCCTGCTGATTTGGATTATTTGAGATGGTTATGGGATTTTTGAGTAAAGTAATAAGAATTTGTAGAGAACAGATGCCAATATGGAACCATCAGTATATCTTTTGGTAATGAACTGCTGCTTGCTAGATAACAGACACATCGGCAATTTCTTCTTTTAAAGAGAGATTCTTCCCTTTCCCAACTGTCCCCTTATTTTAGGTCTACTAGATACAGCCAATTTTTATTTTTTAATTTATTTTATTTTGTCAAGCAATTATAAGATAATAGGTATAAGTATAAACATAGTTATGAATACATGAAATGGATACATATAAGAAAAATAAAAAGAAACAATAGGACAGGGGCTTGCTTATGCACGCCCCCAATCTTAACCTCCCCCCTCCTCACACCCTAACAAACTATATTTGAACAAGCCATGCTTGAGATAAGTAGATTGGTTAAAAGGAAAGGGCTAGTCAAAAGAATTGTAAGATACCCATAAATAAATTAGCAAACAAACATAGGGTAATTGTGGCTTGTTTGCTTGCTGGGGCTTTGGTGCCTCTTTCTTTCTGTATTTTTTGTGCTCTGCTGTTTGTAGAGGCTTCAAAATGCAGACTGTGTTGGTAAGTTTTTGTGTGGGTGTGCTCTGTTTATGGTCTTATGATTTCTTGATGCAATCCATGGTGCATTTTTACCACAAAGCTGTGCTTGAACTTGTTGATTTGAACTATTGCATAATTATTTGGCTCCTTTGTAGCTATATGTGGAAAAAGAAGACTTGTCTTGCCAAATGAAGATGCATGTGTAAATTTATGGTCATTTTTGTTCCATGTTGCTGTTTCATGATATAAATACACACAGCCAGGGCTTTTTGTGTTTTCCTGGTTGGCTTCTGTACTAAGCAGCAGTATTTATTCTCTTCTGCTGACGGTCTCATTTTGCAAGCCAGGACTTCCAGCCCCTTTTTTTGGCACCACCAGAGCTAGGCTGTCAAAACAGATGAATGAATGCCCCATTCTCCCATGACCTGTTCAGAGCATCCAGTAGTGGGAGGCGCTTCAGTCTCTGCATGTGTAGGCTGGGCTTAATTTGTGGAATGCTCCTCCTCCTCCACGGGACTCCTCTCCAGCGTACCCCAGTTTTGACAAAGACGAGAGAAATAAATGCCCTTGTCCTCAATGCCCTAACAATTCGTTGGCCAAAACAGGACCCCACCAGACGGAAAAAGGGTGGGGCTGGATGCTCTTCACAGCTCAAAGAGAATGGGTGTGTCAGGTAAGGAACAACGCCCTTTCTCCCATGAGCTATTCAGAGCATCCAGTAGTGGGACATACCAAAGCTTGGCTTGTCCTACGGGAGGGACTCCATCTGGCCTGGAATCTCCTCCTGGTCCCTGTGGACCCATTGCAGAACTCCGGGACTCTGAGCCCCCAGGACTCCTGTATGCATTCCCGCCCCTTCCACTGATTTCCAAGATTATCCAGAAATTGCTAGGTGAGAGGGCGGAACTACTTATAGTAGCTCCTTACTGGCCCAGATGGCCATGGTTTGCAGACCTCCACAGTCTCTACACATCAGCTCCATGGAGAATCCTGCCAACCAGGGTTTCGTTAACTCAGGGGCCCCTTCAACATCCGGACCCTCAATGGTTGCACCTGACCATCTGGAGGTTGAGCGGAGTTGTCTGATGAGCGAAAAGCTTTCCAACAGAGTTATTGCCACTATCCTAGCCGCCAGACACCCCTCAACAACTCGCATTTACAATGCCACATGGTCCAGCTTCTGCAAATGGTGTACCGAGTCTCGAATTGATCCCACCTTTCCTTCTGTAGCTCAAATTGTAGAGTTCTTGCAAGAAGGACTTGACAAGGGGTTATCACCTAATAAGTTGAAAAGACAGGTGGCGGCCTTGGCGTCAGTTCTCACTTGTAAAGGCCTATTTTCTCTTTCCCATCATCCACGCATACGGTTTTTCCTTCAAGGAGCCACAAATTTACGCCCTCCAGCAGTACACTGCTATCCCACCTGGGACCTTAACAAGGTTCTTGTCGCACTCACTACAATTTCTGATGTATAAAGTAGTTTTCTTTGTAGAGATCACTTCTGCTCGTCGTATTTCAGAGATTGCAGCCTTGTCTATCAGACAAGATCTTTGTGTTTTCCGGGTGGTCCTTCGCCCTGATCCTACATTTATACCCAAAATTAACTCGGCTTTTCATAGGGCACAAGAGCTGATACTTCCTAATTTTTGCCCCAGACCATCCCAAGGGATGGAACTGCAATGGCATAGACTTGACTTGATGTGAGGCGAGCATTGCGAATATATATCAACTGCACAGCGGCTTTCAGAAAAACGGAGGCCTTATTTGTGTCCTTTCAGCCCAACACTCAGGGATACAAGGTCTCACCTTCTACGATAGGCTACGGGCCGCAATAGTGAAAATGTATCAGACTCAATCCCTGCAGGTGCCCAGGGGCATAACAGTTCATTCAACAAGGAGCACTGCAACATCAGCAGCATGGGCCACACAGGCACCAATAATTGAAATTTGTCGAGCCGCAACTTGGGCTTCCCCATCACCATTCATTAGACTTTATAAAATAGATGTGTTTGCATCCACTGAGGCTTCTTTTGGCAGAAGAGTTCTGCAATGGGTCCACAGGGACCAGGAGGAGATTCCAGGCCAGACGGAGTCCCTCCCGTAGGACAGGCCAAGCTTTGGTATGTCCCACTACTGGATGCTCTGAACAGCTCATAGGAGAAAGGGTGTTGGTACTTACCTGGCATGCCCGTTCTCTTTGAGCTGTGAAGAGCATCCAGCCCCACCCTTTTTCCGTCTGGTGGGGTTCTGTTTTAGCCAACGAATTGTTAGGGCATTGAGGATGAGGGCGTTTATTTCTCTCGCCTTTGCCAAAACTGGGGAAAGCTGGGGAGGTGTCCCGTGGAGGGGGAGGAGCGTTCCACAAATTAAGCCCAGCCTACACATGCAGAGACTGAAGCGCCTCCCACTACTGGATGCTCTTCACAGCTGAAAGAGAATGGGCATGTCAGGTAAGTACCAACGCCCTTTCTCCAAAACGTGTTGCATTGGCTGGTTGAACCTGCAAGATAGGTACTGTAGTAGAGACAGTTTCATTTATTGACTGGCTGTTATTTTTCTCAGTCTGTTTGTATCCATAGACTCTTGGGAGTTCATTTTCTGCCACACTTTCCTACCCTGGAGGGGTCAATTTAACTGAAGAGAATGTGGGTGAGATTAGTGTGGAGATTCTAAAAAAAATAAATGCAAAGTTTAATATCCATGGGATGAAATCATGGACACTGCTTCAGTCAGAGATTCAAAACTGGAGCTTTCCAGCGCTCTGTCTCTGTAGGATCTTGGGTCTTCCAATTAATGGACCATGTAAAAATGAGACCGTTCCATCAGCAATGCTACAACCAACCAACAGTATCTGATGAGAACTGAAAACAGTATGTGAGATAGTTGGGCCACATTTGCAGAATTGATCCAGTTCTGCTACCCATACAAGTTAGAAACAAAACAAATCCCTTGTCAAACTTTACCCAGACTGATATTTGAACTAGAAAGTCACAGCCAGAAATTCAGCTCTGATAATTTTTTCTATTTCACAAATTAGAAAAATCTTTACTACAAACAATATAATCCACTGCAAAATTTAGAATTCAATCCTTAACTGAAGGTTAAAATTCCAGAGAAGAGGAAGAATTTGACGATAAAGATAAGATACAGATAAGAGAAAGAATTTCTCTTATCTTTATGTGATGCAGAAATAACTGCTCATATCTCAGCCTTCAAAGTGATTGCTACCAGTACCTTATAATTGCAATGGAAGGGCTGATCTCAAGTCTTGGATTTCTGATCTTGCTAGCTGTTAACCTTAGGCATATTCACATTCATCTGAAAATCACATATTCATTTCTGGAATTTGGATAAAAGTGGTAATATTTTGGAATACCATTTACTTTGATGGCACTTTTGAGCTTAGTCCAACATTTGTTTTTTGAATTCTCCTTTTTTGGGCTATATTGCAACACTGCAACACAAAATTTCCACATCATACTGTTTATTCTACATTCTTTACTTAAAATTTTGGAGCAGATTTGGGAAATGTGTGGGGAATATTTGTTGGTAGATATCATTCTATCAGTAAAATAGTTACCTAATCACATAAAGATATATAACGTTTCATATTAATTATTTACAGCTACATAAGTTAAAATATCATACATTTTAGGGGAAATTACAATAAATATAGGAAAGAATTGTGGCCGCACCTTTTTCTAGCTGTGATTCTAGTGTAGGCAATTGTGCTCCTTAATATCCATAGTAATAACTAGTAGTAACTTAATAACTATAATACCACCTAGACAACTAGCTTTCTTTCCCTTAGATAAAAAAGCATTGATGGTGATAGATATTTTTTCACATTGTCTACACTGGGATATATTGCTTATGACTGGATTGATTAAATTAATTTTATAACACATTATGAACCAAAACACAACAAATGTATCACAGAAATAACGATGCTTGTTGTTACCAGCCAAATTAATAAAAACATGTTTTATTTCTTTTTTGAGACCATATTACACTATGCTGTGTAGTATGCAAAACAAAGATATGGAAAACAAGAACTGGTTGTCTCTTAATTATATAACCTTGTAAAGTAACTGAAAGATAGAACATGAAAGATATGTTAGAGACAACTGATGTTCCATGTAGCTGAATTGTACTGGCCCTGTTCATGGGGTAAACTACACTCTCCCAGAGAAAATGTATGGTTTATGAAAGATCTGTGTTAGCCAAGAATATAATGAAACATTTCAAAGCCTTCAACTGTCTCTCCAGGAGGTGGTAGTTATGGAGGCATAATAGACATCAGCATCTTTAACTGTCAGTAACTTTCCTCTTGTCTGTCATGGCTGTTTACTTCTGATCATACTACCTGATACTTCAGCTATAGGAAGCTCCACCAGCAAAGTATAAGGAAGACATTGGGTTCATGATTTCTTGTTATATCACAATAGGCACTGGCAACTCATTAACACAGTGTGGGTGTGGGTGAAAAATAACTGTTTTGAGAATACTGCCGACAAGTACTGTATATAATGGAAATTCAGAGAATGGATTGACATCACATGAATGCTTGATAAGAAAGTCTTGATATACAGTACTCAAGAAATGACTGAAACTCTAAAGGGCATTGATAAGAATGGCATGGAGAAGGCGGAGCTTCGTTTCGGCGATACAGCTGCGATCTCGGGGCTCTGAGATCGCAGCCGATATTTTTGCCCCTGGTCGGTCCCAACGAACCTAAACCGCCCTGTAGAGACGGTGATCGTGAAGGGCATAGTCCCAGGATCCCAGGGATATCGCAAAATCTCTGGTTTGATCTGGGAGAAGCCCTTTTGCTGGCGGCGGAGAGGCAGCCTCCATAGCTGCTGAAGTCGGGACAGCTCCAGAAAGAAAGTGGCTGGAAGTGAAAGTGTGTCGGCTGGGTGAGAAACTTCTTTTTTGTTGTAAATTTGCTGAGATTTGAAAGGGCACCCTGAATAGAGAAGAAACCTGTGAGATTTATTTTTGACAAAAATTGTATGAACGGCGTTTTTTAAAGTGATGTCAAATTGAGGTTTTCTCTTACATATATTTTTATGCTCCTTTTGATTTTTTAATTTTCTTTTAGGATAGAGGCTCCCTTTGGCTATTTTTTTTTTGTATGAATTATTCTTTTTTTCTGGCTGGTGCTGGGGGGGGGAAGAGTATTAAGAAACTTTGTAACACTGCCAACGAGGCTTGAAAATATTTTATTTGAATTGGAGAGAACTGTAAGGAGACTCCTTCTCAAGGACGTTTTAATGTGATAAGATAGAGGGAGAGTATTATTACAGGTGTTTTCCTGGACTCTTATCAATATTTCAACACTTGAGGCTTGGCTTTGAAGCTGGTGGAGAAGAGAGTCATAATAAGAGCCTTGGATAACTAAAAAAAGTGCAGTGTGCTTTCTTATATATATATTTTTACTTGTGATACCCCTACTCACCAGCCTCTTTGAAAATTCCAATTCTAGTAATATTCTTATTTTTGCTTTTTATTTCAAAGGGAAAGCCTCAGAGCTTTTTCTTTATTTTTCTTTTTTTCTCCTTATTTTTACTGGGATCCTTTTGCTTTTTCTATCCATGTTTTTGGACCACTCTGTTTTTTCTTTTTGATTATTGAGACTTCTCAACTGGATTAAGGTGTGAAGAACCTGAAGGAATTTCTTCTTCTTTTTTTTCTTTTTGTTCTTTTTTTTCTTAATCAATATTATTATTTTTGGATTTTTTTTTCTTTCTATTTTTCATTTTTTATGGTGGACTACTTCGTAATTGGATTAGGGTCTAGAAGAACCTGAAGATCTTTCTTCTTCCTTTTTTCCTTTCTCTTCTTTGGTTTTGGGCCTTTTACTATTGGATTTTTCCATTTTGGATTATAATTGGCTATTCTACCAGTTGGATTAAAAGTTAAAAAGAATTTGAAGATTTGGAAGCATTAAAATGAGCAGGAAACCAATATCATCTGGCATTTCTACTTCTACCTCTGCATCCCCACCAGCTGGAGGACAACGTTTAATTCAGACAATGTTGAAGCAAGATAAAGAACAAGAAAAAGTGACTTTACAGATGATTATGCAAGGAATCCAAGATCTCAAGACAAAATCAGACACCATTGAACAAAGAATAGAGAACATTGAACAAAGAACAGAGAAGACTGATGAAAAAGTGGAAAATATTAAACAAATGATGGTGAAGTATGAGGAGAGATTCCAAAAAATTGAGGAAGAAGGTAAACAAAGAGAGAAGAAGATTGGAAATATTGACAGTAGATGAACAGTGGTTGAACAAGATAAAAGTGGGATGTTGAGGTGGGAGATGGAAAGGTCAGAATTTTATCTTAGATTTCAAAATATAGAAGAAGAAAAAGGACAAAATTTGGCTGCGATAATGATAGAAATTTTGGCGGATGCTTTGGAAATTACAGAGGAAAAGATGATGGATGGAGTAGATGAGGTATATCGAGTTTATACAAGATACGCAATGAGAAATAAATTACCAAAGGAAGTCCATATTAGATTTACCAAAAAATCCATTAAAACACAAATACTACAAGTGGTAAGAGTGAAGACATTGAAATACAAAGGCAAAGAGATTGTGGTTTTAAAACAAATACCCAGAAGAGTGAGAGAGATGAGAAGAGAATATCGATTTCTGACCAAAATGCTACTGGAAAACGAAGTGAATTATAGATGGCTGATTCCAGAAGGATTAATGTTTACGTGGCAAGAGCAGAGACATAGAATTGATTCAATTGAGAAAGAAGAACTTTTTCATGCAGAATTTTTTGGAAGAAGAGAAGAGGAGACAGAGAAAGAGGTCTCATTAATTGAGTTTCAAGAGGAACAACTGGAAACTGAAAAAGAGAAAGGTGCAGTAGGTGGACAGGTGGATAGTAAAGAACAGCGTGAGGTGAGATCCACAAGAGCTGTTAGACCTAAATATAAAGCATAATCATGGAAGAAAAAAAACTGATTACAATGAATATAAATGGACTCAATTTAGCTGTTAAAAGAAGGAAAACCTTTCATAAATTAGAGAAATTAAAATTCGATATAATTTGTTTACAAGAAGTTCATATTAAAAAACAACATGAACAATTGTTAGTACAGCCAAAACTAGGGAAAATATTTACTTCTTTGACTCAATGTAAGAAAAGAGGAGTGGTTCTATACATTAAAGAGGCTATCCCAGCAAAACTGATCTACATGGATGAAGACGGAAGAGTATTAATGGTGGAAATAATGGACAATAATATAAAAATACTCTTCATTGCAATTTATGCTCCGAATGATAAACAAGAAGAGTTTTATAAAAAGCTACACATGAAAATAATTGGACTGGACTATGTTAATATAATTATGATGGGAGACTTTAATGGAATTGTGGACAATAAACTGGACTATATAGCAACAACAACAAAGCAAAATAGAAAGACTCTCCCTAAATCTTTTTTTAAAATGACAGATGAACTAACTTTAAAAGATATTTGGAAAGAAAGAAATGTTAAAGCTAAACAATATACTTTTTATTCAAATAGACATTTATCATGGTCCAGATTAGATATGATTTGGATCTCAACAGAATTAATATCCAATATTTAAGAAACAAATATCGGGCAGATCATAGCCCAATGACAATTAAATGGAAGGGACAAAAAAAAAGATCAAGATGGACATTGAATAATACTATCTTAAAGGAAAAAGATTTTATACAACGGATGGAGAAGGAATTGGCTTTTTTCTTTAGAGAAAATAAAAAAGAAGATACTTCAACGCAGAATGTTTGGGGTACAATGAAGGCATGTGCTAGAGGTTTGATAATAGATCATACAAGAAAAAAGAATATTAGGAAAAGGCAAGCTTCTAATAGAGCCTTGGAAGATGAGTATAAAAAACTTGAAAAAGAATTACAGAAAATGCCACAGAAAAAAGATATTAAATTGAAGCTGGATGTAATTAAACATAAAATGGAATTAATAGAGAAAAAAGAACTGGCACAGAAAATTAGAAATTCTAAACAGAATTACTTTGAAGATGCAAATAAACCAGGTAGATGGCTAGCATATAAATTGAGAAAGGAGAAGGAATCAAGAAAAATATTGAAGCTAATAGATGATCAAGGCCAAGTTTGTTATGGTAATAAGGAGAAAAAGGAAATTATTCGAGATTTTTATGGGCAACTATATAAACGAGAATATTGATGAGGAAAAAGTCAATATCTACAGAATGCTAACTTACCGAAGATACCTAAAGAGACTGAAGAAATGCTAGAAAGCAATATAACAATGATGGAATTAAATGAAGCACTTAAGAAACAAAATAATGGGAAAGCACCAGGTCCAGATGGGCTTCCGGCAGAATTCTATAAAACATTTCAAGAATCATTGAGCATCCCATTGTTAGATGTTATGAATGAAGTTATGTCAAAGAAGATGATACCTAAAACATGGTCAGAGGCTTATATTACACTTATTCCAAAAGAAGAGGCTGACCCAATGCAAATTAAGAACTATAGACCTATTTCTTTATTGAATGCAGACTATAAAATTTTTGCTTCAATTTTAGCAGAAAGACTTAAAAATATTTAAATAATTTTATCCACCCAGATTAAAATGGATTTCTGCCAAAGAGACAAATCAGAGACAATATGAGAGTAATCTTGGATACTTTGGAATACTATGAGGCTCATCCTGAAAAGCAAATGGCTTTGATATTCCTAGATGCTCAAAAGGCATTTGATAACGTGAACTGGAGATTTATGTTATTACTATTGGAACAGATGGGTTTTGCCAGAAAATTTATTCAACAATAGAAGCCATATACAATAAACAGACAGCAAAGGTAATGATGGAGGGAGAACTTACATATTTTATTAATATAAGAAAAGGCACAAGTCCCGTATCTCCTTTGCTATTTGTGTTGACTTTGGAAGTGTTGAATAGAAATATTAGGGATGATAAAAGCATAAAAGGAATGAAAATTAAAAAGGAAGAATTCAAACTACAAGCTTTTGCTGATGACTTAGCTTTTATTCTGGAAGACCCGTTAGAAACAGCTCCAAAGTTATTGGAAAAGATAGAGATATATGGTGAGATGGCTGGTTTGAAAATAAATAAAGATAAAACAAAGATTTTGACAAAGAACATGCTACTGAGACAAAGAGAAGAACTGGCAGACCTTTTGAAAATCCAAGTTACGAATAAGGTTAAGTATCTGGGGATATATTTGACAGCAAGATGTAGCACATTAAAAGGGAATAATTATATTAAACTTAAACAACAGATAGCTACAGACTTGAAGAAATGGGAAAACTTGCAATTGTCATTAATAGGGAAAATTTCAACAATTAAGATGAATATTTTACCCAGAATTCTATTTCTGTTTCAAACAATACCAATTCGGCTTGGAAAAGACTATTTTGAAGATTTAAATAAAATCATGTTGAAGTTTATATGGCAAGGTAAAAAAGCGAGAATAAAGCTAAAGCTTTTGCAAGACGCTAGAATTAGAGGAGATTTTGGCCTGCCTAATTGGGAATTGTATTATCAAGCTGCAAGTTTGATGTGGGTCAAAGAATGGATAACATTAAGAAAGGCTAGATTGTTGACACTAGAAGGGCATGATTTGCTGTTGGGCTGGCATGCTTTTTTATGGTATAAGGGAACTAAAACACAGGGTTATTTTAGAAGACATTATATACGGGAGTCTTTGTGGTTAAAACTGGGAGAAGATAAAAAGATAATGTTATTTGAAAATTCCAGTTTGGTTATCGACTATTGAAGCATTTTCCTATCCTATAATTTATAAGAAGGAACAAACAGTTAGATATGGGGAACTATTGGATGAAAAGGGTGAACTTAAATCGATTCAAAATTTAGAGGAACAAGGTATAAGGATGAATTGGTTTTCATATGCGCAAATACACTCAAGGTATGATGAAGATTCTAAAACAGAAGGATTTTATGATAAACAGATTGATCTAGATAAGATCTTGATGGATATTGATGAGAAGGTGATTTAAAAAATTATATGGTTATTCACTGGGAATTAAGCTAGAGGAAGAACACGTTAAAGAAACTATGATTGTTTGGGGGAAGAATTTTGGATATGGGATTGATTTAGAGAAATGGCAAAAATTGTGGTCTCAAAATTATAAAATGACAATGTCAACAGCATATAAAGAAAAGTTGTATAAGATGTTTTACAGGTGGCACTTTCCCCCGACAAGAATAGCAAGAATGTTTAAGAACAAATCTGTTCTGGAAATGTCATCAGATACCTGGCTCATATTACCTGATGTGGTGGACTTGTGAGGACACGAGAAAATATTGGACTAAAATTCGCATGTGGTTGGAAAAAATGACAAAGAAACACATTGACTTGAAACCAGAGATCTTTTTATTGGGAATCTTACCTGATACATATAGTAAAGATTTGAAATACCTGATTGTAAATGTATTAACAGCGGCTAGGATTGTATTTGCTAAAAACTGGAAGAATGAGAAAATACCATTACAGGAAGAAATTATTAAGAAAATATTGGAATGTGCTGAGATGAGTAGATTGACATTTGAAATTAGAGAGCAAGAGGATAAACAATTTTATGAAATTTGGGTTCTTTTTTATCAATGGCTAGATGATAAAATACGATAATAGAATATTTGGAATGTTAGACAGTAAGGAATATCTTTATTTTTTCTCTTGTTTTTGTTATTTGACACTATTTATAAATTGTTTTTAGGATTGATTTGATATGATTATATGATTTGTTATAGAGTAAACTGGTTTAAAGTATTGTTAGCTCATAAAGCATGAATGATTAAATATATAGTCAAAAACTTCTTTTTTTAGTGATATTAGGATATATAAGTTTGGATTGACAATATGAGTTGTTATGTAACATAATTGTAATTGAGACTACAAAATGAATGCACAAAACTGAAGAACCAACCGACACGCTGGATGTACATATGAGAGTTGATGTTTTAATGTTTTGTTTGTCTTGTTTGTTTGTAGAAAATCAATAAAATTCTTTTATAAAAAAAAAAAAAATTAGAACGGCATGTGTTGGGTGGATTAATTTGTAATGTCGAAAAAGTGGTGTGCCAGTTTTAAAGTTTAATGTATTTAATTCTCCATCCTAAAGCAAAATTTCTCATCTCCATAGAAATAGAGGCCAGGTAGCAGTCCCAGTTGAAAACAAAAGAAAGGGAGGTTCATTTGTTGTTGGGAGTTTGTGGCACTCAGATTCAGAACTGTAGACATGTATATCCAGACACTCAGAAAGTCACAGTGCAAAACTGGATAGAAGGGTGAGGATCAGAAATCTGGAGCATTTAGAATTTCTTCTTTCAGTGCAACCATGTGGTTGATTATCATTCATAAACTGGTGCTGGACATGATGGATTGATTTGTTCTAGGAAATTGTTCTAAAAATTTTGCTTGGGAAAAAAAAAAAACCAAACCAAACCAAAATAATACAACAGGAGGAATCTAGCCAATTATATATAAAGTGTAAGTACTCTATTATCTGTAATAAATTATAAGAACATAATATTTATTGGTTTTATGTTTTAATGATTTAATATTGTTTTAATATGTTCTTTTAGCTTTGGGCAAGTTTTATTTTTAGTTGGTTGAGATTTCTTTTGGAGTTGTTTACTGCTATGGGTCGGTTCTACTTGAAGCCTGTATACTTGATATTATTTATTTATTAAACTGTTTGAACTGTCCAACAGTTAAAACACTCTGGCTCCTTACAGTAAAATAAATACATAAAAATTATAGCCAGCAAGAATGTTCCTTATTACTCAATGTCAATGTTTCTCAGTCCTGGCAACCAAGATGTATAGACTTCAACTCCTAGTACACATGCTAGTGTACTGACTGAGGATTTTGGGAATTGAAGTCTACACATCTTAAAGTTGTCAAGGTTGAGAAACATTTCTCTAAGCCTACTTTGTTCTTTTTTCTGAATAAGTGAACACTTTTCCCAACTACCTTGTGAAATTTTCTGACAAACTCTATGGGATCTGTCGTGGGCCAAGGAGCAGTGCTGAAAATAAAGATATTTGAGGCTGGAATTTGCAATATGCCAGGTTCCATTTACTTTTTTTTGTTAAAGTATAATACATAAATAAAATTAAACTACATGGAACATAAAACCTGACAGATGACAGGAAGCCATATTTCCCTAATATCCAAAGACCTCTCATTCTCTAGCCTATTCCTGTGGTACAAAAATCTCAACGTATGCTTTTTGTTGTCTATTCATTCCCTTTTTGCTCTGTGGTGTGTGGTATTCTGCTTCTATTGTTAGTATGGTTACCATTTCAGAAGCTAGTTCCTCCTGCCCAAATCCCTTTATACTTTTGTGTGGTGTAGTACAGTCTCACTTTAATTTCCTTTTTTCCCCAAACACTTCACCTCTGACATAGTTTCTTTAACCTTTTGGACTTCCTAAGTTCCTAGAGTCCTCTATCATTCTGTCTGTTATCTGATGTCCCTTCTCAAATTTCTCTAATGTTCTTTTTTGTGGTAAGGTACATAGGCCTGTATTTCAAATATTTGGCCTCAGCAGTCCTGTATATACTACTAAAATAATCTCCTCTGACTTAAATGCGACAAGCAGGTCAGACTTTTAAAGGCTTTAGGGCAATTGTGTTGACCCAGGGTTGTATTAGCCTTTTAGACTGCTGACACTGAAACAGCCTGAAATGACAGTCAGCTTCCTTCAGGGCATTGATAATAAAAATTATATTTTCTGGGGTTTTTTTCTAATGGGGTAAAATGTTTTGGCTTATTAATGATGTCATCAGTAGAGATGGGGGATCTGAGCTTTTGAATAATATCTGTAGTAAGTAGATACATATTTCATACTTATTATTTTCTTTTGCTATGAGGTAGTAGTGGCACTCATTCACATTTTACTTTTTAAACAATCCTTGTAGTAAGAAACAAAATATAATTATTTCATATTGACATCTGAACTATTATGTACTGACTAAAATGTTATTTATTTTTTACTGATACAATTCTCTCCCACTCCCATGCACATGGGCTGATTTGCTCAATTCTTTTCTTGTAAGAAATACTTTAAGAAATGTAACTCTCCTTTTTACAACAAAGACTACTTTAAAGCTGTGGAGAATGATCCCATAATATTTGCAAAAGTTCACAAAATTAGAATTTTATTAATTCTGCTGGTTCCCTATGATTGCATTTTCACCTTATATTTAAGCAGCATTCTTCAAAATTCTGACTTGGTACAAACATCCCATTAATTTGTGTGACTTGAATACTCCCATCCTATTTATCCTGTAAGTATGAGTAGCTAAGGAAACATGATTCTTTTATAGTGAGACTGTCTTGTCTCCTAAACAAAATCAGGAATCAGAAACCAAAGATAAATCTCTTTCTCTCTCTCCCTCCCTCCCTACCCGCTTCTCACACATGCACAGATTTTGGCAGCTAGGAATGCAAAAAAGTTTCATAAAGTTGGATGAAGTTTCTCCTTTATTAATGTGGCTAGATCTTAGCTGTTTACTTCAAAGTCAGAAATCTAGCTTAAGCAGATCAAATAAAGAACAACCTAAAAACAAAATTTCTTTGATGTACAAATTAAATCATGTCTTCTATGTTATAAAGGTAAAGGTTCCACTCGCACACACGCGCTAGTTGTTTCTGACTCTACGGGGGGGTCATCTCCATTACAAAGCCAAAGATCCAGTGCTGTTCAAAGATAGTCCCCATAGTCATGTGGCCAGCATGACTAAACCCCGAAGGCACACAGAACGTTGTTACCTTCCCATGAAAGTGGTCCCTATTTTTCTATTTGCATTTTTACATGCTTTTGAACTGTTAGGTTGGCAGAAGCTAGGACAAGTAATAGGAGCTCACTCCATTATGCGGCTCTAGAGATTTGAACCACCGAACTGCTGACTTTTCTGATCAACAAACTCAGCGTCTTAGCCACTGAGTCACCACATCCCTCTCTTTTATGTTATAAAATGATCCTTTTTTTGAGAAGATCCTCTCTTTGTTATTTTTATAATTGCTGGCCCTGAGAACCATTTTACATGATCCCCTTGCAACTTTGAAAATAATGAATTCAATCCAGGATTAAGAAATGGTTCTTTCAGGTATTTCTGCCCTTTTCCTGTATTTTCCCCCTCAGTTTAGAATAAATGAGAAGAGTTGACATTTTGAATCAGTTCTTGTATAAATCCACTCACTTTTCACACAGTTATGGTGCAACCACTCTCTAAAATTAAGAGTGTGTGCATATTTTGACCACTTACTGATCTTGACTGGGACTCTTTCAGGGTCCTAGATGAACAGTGTACACCTTTAATAGGAAGTTGAATATCACATGATATCAAATATATGTTTCTTCAATCACATCAAGGAATTATATTCCATACTTGACCCTCCCTCTGTCTGGTTATTTGTATTTGTGGGGAGAGCTTCAGTGGAATGGGTCGTCTCCGGTTTTGTGACAGATTTCTAAATCCATCAGTCTGGCTTTTAATCTTACAACATTTGCGACTGCACCTCTGTCTTTATCTGACAGATACTGCCTAGAGATCAATAGTGGCAATGACACTGGATTTTTCTGATGTCTTGATATTACTGATCATAAGTTGTGGTTGTCTGTCAGACATTATTGAGGTCTCTTGGACTACTCTTTAGTGGCTCCTTTCATTTCTAATGAAATTTCCAGAGATTAGTGAATGGGAGTTGTTAGGGATAACATTGGTTACCTAACTTAGTTTGGGTAAAAATAATATATAAACTATGTTAGTGAGTTTAAGTGTATGTATCACTTTAACTGCAAAACATGTATTTTGGGTGCAGTTGTAAAATCACCATAAGAGGGAGCAAGAGAGCTCACTGTTTGCTGGCTTTTACTGGATAGCTGACAATGATGGATTGATGGTGATAACTGTGTGTGTTTCCCTGCTGTTGTTGAAACAAAGAAAAGGGGTTTGATATTCTTCATATCTCTGACTGCAAAAGAAATATATTTCTGGACTGATTATTTGTAAGTTTACTGACCTCTATTTTCGACACTGGACTTTGCAACTGATTAATCCCCGGATGGACTAAACTAGTTTATGACATATGGACTGTTTGACTATGCTATAACTCTTGCTGGAATAAAAAACTATTTAACTGGCACAGTGTATCTGTCTTACTGAGTGTAAATTACAACAACGTTTATCTCACATCATTTGCCTGCCTGCTAGACTGCCGTTGCACGTTCTGCTAGGGTGTGTATCCCTAACAGGAGTTACTCATTTTCTTCCAGGAATTTTTCTATATGATTTTTTTATATTTTATATTTATTAATAATTTTGCTTTCTGTATGTCTGATGTTCTACAGGTTTGACCCAAGAATGATCATTCTAGTCATCTCAAATGCCCCACAATTCATCTGGAGGCATCTTCTTTTATTACATAACAAAAATGCAGTGGTTTATACTGGAAAATAGAAAAACTCAGTCCCCTGGTTTCTAGGCTAGTTCCTTAACCACTTACGCTGAAATATCTCTGTAAATGTAAATGTTAAGCTTGGACTTTGAATATTAAAACTCAGGGTGTGCATATTAAAGCTCAGAGTTTGCATGCAAACTACATCTACATATTGCAACGCTTCCACTACTTTGCAGGTCTTGGCACTGAGCATTAAGGTCTATATGGAGTTGTGTACCTTTTTTCCTGACTATTCTTATGAACCTTCCTCTTGCTGGGCATTCTGAAGATGTTGCATTTTTTCTTTATGGGGATTCTTATAAAAAACTTAAACAGCTGAATGTGCCGAAAACTCTTCTGTCCTGAAGATATTGTGTGTGACTAGACTTTTGCCCTGTCCATATGCAGAATGCTGATGAATTAAAAGCTTGTGCTATTCTGGAATCTGCTTTTTAAAATCAGTGATTCTGACCACTTTTATCATGTCTCCTGAAAGTTTTTTCTTTTTAATTTATTTCTGACCCAGTCGTAATTCTGGATGTGCTTAGAATTATATCCCCTACTTTGCTCTTGGTTTTTTTTCTTTTCTTCAGTACAATTCAAAATGCTGGATCAGATTTATAGTGAACGTATCAATTAACTTAAAAACAAGATTCTACTTGATGTTTTCTTGTTTTGGCAAGAATACTTCCTTAACAATAAAATATATGCAGTGAGTGTGCTACAGTATATGGTTCACCCTAGAGATGATGCCAAAGCTGGTGCAGCTTGACAAAATATTCTTACTGCTGCTGGCACAACTTCTGGTTCCTACATTTAATTCAGACATGAATACATTCCTCTATTCTAATGTCATAATCACAATAACTGTGTATTATTAGTTTTGCTAAACCTACTCTCTAAATTTATAACTGAATTTTTGTTTCTGTTTCTCCTCCCCCCCCCCAATATATATATATATATATATATATATATATATGGATGGAAGGGTTTTTTTTTTTTATCAATCTCTAGGGTTTCACTGCAATCTAATTTCATAGAAATAATTTAATTCACCGTTATTTTATCCAAAAATGTTCTGAAATATGAACTGCCGCCAAATCATTTGGAGCTAATTGGTTCATTAATTTGTGAGATACAACAAATCAATTTATAAACATGTCTACTTGCATGTGAATGAAGATTAACGGCCATAAATTTTAACATAGAGTGCATACTTCTAACTTTCCTTATCTGTAGCTCTGGTTTGAAAAGCAAAATACTATGATTCCTGTTTTTAATGGTGATGATGATTTAAATGTCCAGATGTTTTAAATGTGTTAACAAACTTCAGAAGTAAAGGATTAATTACTTTTTATTTTCAGGAACTATTCTCTCCAACATGATTAAAAAGATTTTATGCTGAAATCTTTAACTAATTGAAGGAAATAGAATGTCCCACCCATTTTTTAAATGATTGTACTGCAGTCTTCAGTTTTGAAAAATTCAATGTGTTATTGCCTTTTTATATTAACCTGCCCAAAGTCATCTTGTAGGGTACATGGGTGGCATAGACTTTTAATAGATAAATTTAAAAATTCTGTTATTTGTATTGAATAGTTTTGCTTCCAGGTTTCAGCCAAAAATGGAGCATTTGTACAGAGAATATTATGACTATAGAAAAAGAGGGGAAAGCTGCTGGTGTGTGATAGAACAATTCAGTTGAAATCTAAAAGTTTATAATTCTGAACTGGATAGTGATTCTTTAGATTGACTATATGCATACCATTGAAAGCTGTGCTTGATTTATTTGCAACAACTAGGGTGTTGTTAGCTCAAAGAGGGTTGCTGCCCAGAAGTCCTTCTAAATCTTAAAAAGAATGGAAACGACCAGTCAGTTCCTGCCTGATGACCTTTTCCTTCGATAGCTTTTTATGGGTTTTGAAAGGGAGAGCTGGTGACAGTCAGGACTGGGAGGGCCTGCTGGGGAGTGATGGCAGGTTCAAATCAAACCCAATAGTTGCATCTTGCACTTTCTTCATCTGTCCTGCCAGCTTTGTTATATGGCTGCCACAACAGTAATCTTGTGAATGGCTTGATTGGTGAGGATTTACATGTGTGCTAATTAGAGTGGAATAAATGATTGGCTGTTTGCTGCATTGCCATAAAGGGTGCCCAGATGTACACACTACATGAACATAATGTGCACGGGCATGCCGCATCAAAGTTTGTCAGCTGCATTACCTCAGCAGGCTTAGGGCCTGTCGGAGAGAATTTGCTGATTATTGTCCCTTATGATTTAGTGTCTGACTTGGTGAAAGTGAAGGATCTCAGAAAACTGTCTCTGGCAACAGAGCTACAGATTTTTTTTTTTTGTAATTATAACACCAAAGAATTAAATGAGAAAAAAGCATTTATGACAACCTGGAAATAACTCCTAAGCTATAAATGCAAATAATCTGAAATCAGGACTACTGTGCCCTACGAAATATTTAGCATCTTGTTAACTCTAGCAATTAAGTGGAGAACTGGAACAGAAAGTATAATTATATTGGGGCTGCATTCATGTAAGAATTTCAGGTAAATGTTTTAAAGTGTTAATATAGATACACACATATTTAGACATAGAAATTATTGTCTTTTTCAGGACACACTAAATAGAATATGGATGTGTTGAACTGTTATAGAATTTTATGAAAAGAAATTATGTTTTTATTGTTTAATATTGTTAGTCATTGTGTGTGTGTGTGTGTGTGTAAGAGAGAGAGAGAGATGTATGTATGTTATGTCATCATATATATTCTGCTAAGTATATAATTAAGACGAAATCTGCAGTGTATTGCATTTATGCAGAGAAAAATCACTAATATCTGATTTTCTTGACAAGTAATTTTGTACCTACATGTTTCCAGTATTGATAATGTATTAATGTACAATGATTAAATGGTTAAGCTGATATATTAAAGTTATGAACAGGAACATATATTCAGCATAGCTAAGCAGGAACAAAGATTGTTCGTTCACAGATGGCATTATTCAATCTTTGAACTACCTCAGATGTTAGCATTACAGCATTGATTTCAAGCTTTGATACTGTGCCTCACTGCAATGACCCAATACAGTTAAGTGATAAGGTTAAGTTAATTACTGTATCTGCGCTATACAGCTTCCACATGATTACTGCTGAGAAAGATAGTGATGCTTTTTGCTTTAATTAAGCAAAAGAGAATGAAAAGATATAATTGGTTTTTGCAATACTTCTGTCTTATAATAAGTATGACGTTCTTGTTGTTCTTTGTAGTAGTATTGTACAGCAAAATATTTTCAGGAGATTAAACATTTTTATCCATCTATATGCTGGCTGTACAAAGTATCAGTCTAAATCTAAAATTCTGTCCTCTGTCAAATGATATTGTTACTAAAAGGAAAAAAGAGATTGGCATACAAAAATGATGTGCATGATAGTTGTTTCAAACACATTTTATAAGATATTGAATTCAATAAGAAACAAGTTTCTTTGTTTATTCAAAAGCCTGGCAAATAAGATCAAATATTGCCTTTATTGCTATATTTATAGTTTAATATTATCTGCCTATCACGATACACTACTATGCAAAAAAGAGAAGCAGGTGATAAATGAAAATAGGTGGATAGGTTTGAAGGTCACTTAAGTAGGAAAAATTTTAAGAGTCAAATATGGAGAAAGTAGCACAAAAACAGATATATAGTTTCTGGAAAAAAATCTTAATATAAAAAACAGAACATATTCTACATCCACTGAAATATATCCTGAAAGTTCAGCAGTGAAGAGCTTATTAATAGTTTAATCATGGCGATTTAGAAAAATGTACTCAACAATTTCTTAGATATTTTAATCTGCAATAACATTAAATTCTCCATCATGAAACAAACTTGTTATTTATGCAAGTCTTATGTGATTTAAGTAAACTATTTTACAGGCACTATTCATATAATGAGAACCAGTTTGGTGCAGTGGTTAAGACATCAGACTAGAAACTGGGAGACCAAGAGTTCTAGTCCCACCCTGGCACAAAAGCAGCTGGATGACTTTGGCCCAGTCACCCCTCTCAGCCTTAGGAAGGAAGCAATAGGAAACCACTCTCAAAATCTTGTCAAGAAAACTGAGGGACTTATCCAGGCCATTGCCGGGAATCAAGACTGTGGTAACTCAAAGGGCACCACAAAAATATATAATTTAACCTGTAATAGGATTTACATATTTAAGAACTAATACGGTAGGCCTATTGAAACAAACCAACTCAGAATCACATTCCTCAAATAAAGGAGAAATATTATTCAGGCTTTGCTTGTCCCAGGAACAACTGATGATAGATTGCAATAACAATTTTTGCAGTGGTTTGAACATGCAACATACAGCACCAAATTTCCACAAGAAGAAAATAGTTCGTGCAATGTTACTGAGATTTAACAAAATTGAAATATCTGAGGAGAATTAGTTGCCTCCTTGTAATTATTTAGTCTAGTCTTCCTTAATGGTGAAGGAAGCGTTCTGGATGCAGGCAGGAAAAGCAGCTGTGAAGTGATTGAAAAGGTTTCTAGCTTATGCGTAAGTTGTTTTAGACTATTATTTTAAAAAATGGCTAGTCTGCTCATAGTTTTATTTCATGTGATGTATGCATAGCTGCTGACAATGTACAGACCATGTTCCATAATAATGGGTGCTCTCCTGCTGTTTGATTGCCCGGTAGATCTGACAGTGATGGACACTGCAGATGTTTAGATTTTTGGCATATTTTACGTTTAGTGGCGAGGTGAATGAGCAGGGAATAGACTCAGGCTGCGTGACAGCTGAAAAACCTTATCTATTTAATACTTTATATGGGATATAATATAGCCTAACAAATAGCTGTGACTGAGGTACTTCTCATGCAGGATTGAACATATCTCCTCCTAATCATGTGATAGCTTGGCATTGCACATTAACCATAGATTGCAGCTTTTCCTGTCTTTTCACAATTTTGAGATGTTTATGCATTTCAACCAAGGCAATGCTTATTTTACTAGGTCATATTGCAGAAAAATAGCTTGAAAAGTTGCTTTCATGTGTCAAAATAATAGAAAACTGAGTTCAGGGCATTATGATAGAGACTTCCCCCCTCCTTTTTTAATGATACAGAATAGTAATGGCCTGCGGTTTCATTTATTCTTGGGAATGTGTAATTGCAAAAATTAACTTGTCATACACCACAGCTCAGCAAAGTTAGTTTCCTATAAGTCTGTGGTCACAGTATGTTTTTTTGCAATTCAGCATCTGGCTCTGTGGGGTACTGATGGCTTCTATGAAGAAAAGTACCAGAGTGAGCAATTAAATGTAAAATGACAGCATAAAATATGATCATTATAGTTATACAAAAGACACATTTATGAATTTTGCAGATAACTGTCATTTTTTCATTCTCATATTTGCTCTTGCTTTGTTAGCTTAATATTTCTTATATGGTTCATTCTTTTTCTTCTAAAAAGTGAACAATGCCATTTTAATTATCTTGACACTTGTTTATGTCTCTCTTATTTGTCAGATTTGAAGGCTAATGATATCTTTCTCACTTTGTTCTGACACAGTACTTTCAACTATTTCACAATCAAGGACTTTTAAGAATATATACAAAGTATTCTGGTACTTCTTATGGAAATCAGTTTGTATTTATTGGATAATTTGCAGCATCTTCAAGAAGGAATGCAATTTCTTGAGCCATCAAATAATGTTTTGAAGAGCCTTTTCATGAAGTTAAGCAGCATGTTTTGGCATAGGAAGAAAAGAAGTGGTTGATTATATGGGCCTTCCATCAAAATAGTATAGGGAAAAGACGGTGTGTCATCGAATTCTGGATTCACATTTATATCTTCCTATAGAAAGTATGACAAGTGTTTTGTCTGTCACTCTGGCTACAAGTTGGTCATTCCACATGCCACTGGGATCAAGACACTATTCTAGGGGCCCACATTATGTGGCTGTCAGGATCCAGTTGTAGATAAAACTGTTTATCTGGCCATCTTCCTGTGAGGAAGATCAGACAAAGCTCACAAAGATGTTTGTTCTAAAGACAAAGTGTTTTCAATGTTTTCTCAGTATTGCAAGCAAAGACAGCCCAGATATCTTCCCAAAGTGGGAAGTGGGACCTACTATTGCTCTGATAATTAATGCTCTCTTGATTAAGATTATGCAAAGGCTTTAGAAGGGATATTATGTGTGGGATGCTTACAAGCAACTCTCCTTTCAAATGGTTAAAACAGCTGTTGTTTTCAGATCCCCCAGGGAATGTAGTGATGCAGTCTAACAAACTCAGGGTGCTTATGAATTTTAGTTCATGTATTATTGCAAATATGGGAAATAGGAAACATATAGAATGGGAGTTAACAGAAAAAGAAAGCAAGAGGATAGAGTTAGAATTTTAAAATTTACATTAGCATTAGCATTACTAGTGTTCTGTTAGAGAAAATATTACTGCATTACCATATGTTTTTGAGTGGGGAAAGATAGTTATTGCATTGATCTTTCATGGCTGAGTCCTGGAGATTTCATGGATATGTTCATGAAGTTAAGGAAGTCTTAAGTATTTCAGGGTAAGGAATGTAATGCCATCCCTCAATTTATTTAATTATTTGTTCATTTAAATATCCCTTTTATTAGGTTGCTATTTGATTATCTGTTGTTTTCCCTTTTATTTGTATGTTACCTTGAGTATTTGCTGAAAGGGACAAGTATGCTGTATATGACAAAATTACTGTTTTTTCCTTTCCTTTCTTTATAATTTTGGATCTGACTTGGTTCCTCTTATGACAGATGTCCATGGCATCTGATAATATTCCATGAGGTAACAAGGAATTATCTGAAGATTTAAAACCCCAAGATATCTTTTCCAAGTGCTAAAGAAATTTAGTCTCCATTTAATTCATTCTGCTACCTCTATGGATTTTATAGAACTTCTCAATTCTTGTTAAATATCTAACTATGGACAAAAATTATTTCAAACACCAATGGATATCAGCAATGAAACACTGAAAATAAACTCCAAATGACCGAGAAGAAATTCTGACCATTTAGATAAGCAAAAGCTTGTCTCCAAAGGGAAAACTCTTTAATTCTTATCATGTACAAATATCACTGGAATTTTTGATATTTGTATTTCCACAGATTTTGGATAATTGAAGCTAAAATAAGTAGCATTCTGTGTTTTAGCAAGGGACTATCAGGACCTAGTAAAATAATCTGATATCCAAAAAACGTCTGTATAAAAGATTAATTCACTGGTTCCAATATTTTTTTTTAAAGCTTGCATTTTGCTAGGTGTGCAATTATCATGTAGCAATCCTGTAATAAACTATGTTGAGATGTGTGGCTATACAAATCCAATCCATCAATCAATAAATAAATATACCGATTAACCCTGTCCGCACAGTTATATGTGAAGTGATTAGGTTAACATACTGTTGTTTAGATGTACTTTCCCATTGTATCCTCTTTATCTTTGGGCCACGGAGTTCCTCAGCGAAGGGCCTGTTGCCTGCCACTTTCTGTTTTCTTGTTGATCATGACTGTTTCTTTGCCTTGCCCTTTAATAATGTGCTTGCTCTGCATTGATTATATGTAATGATTTTTAACTATTACTTTGATCTTCTTGCTGCACTATTCTTCAGAGACCATTGCCAACTTTGACCTTTGACTAAAATTATTAGTCCGTAAAAAATTGATAAATAAATTGGTTCCTCTGTCTGCCCGTTGTACAAATGCCCTGTAGGATTAGAGAAGCAATGATATATTTGTGTCAAAAGTTTTCCCAACATGGATGTATTTGGTTTAAATGAAGACTTGTAACTCTCAGTAATAAAGGCCTCCTGTCAGTGCAGTCCTGTCTGCTTGGAAGTAATGCCCACTAAGTTCCATAGAACTTCCATACAAGTTCCGTTGCTTTTTAATTTAACATAGGATTGCTATTAAAAAGTAGCAACTTGGTTTCAAATGCCCAGACATTTGTGACTAATAAACAGTAACAAAAAGAGTGTATTTCTTAGTTGATAATTATTTATTAGAAAAAAAAGATTTGGTTTTAACTCTCCACAATGTTTACTAGGATTAGATTCTGTTTCTGAATGTCAGGCTGCGCTCCTTTTAGATCCCAAGAAAGAAATACTCAGACTCCATGGGGAAGAGCAAAGTTATCCTTTTACTGGGAAATAAAGTGGTAGCTACAAAGCAATTCCGAAACTGAGAAATTGGCGGGTAGAATGCATATACAAAGAAATAGGTTTGCCCCCACCCCCCAAAGTTCAAATGATTCTTCCAATTAAAACTTTTGAAACAGCTCATGTGGTCATCTTCAGATGGTGATGAGACGTCTTGTCAAATGACCTTGACATATTTTGATAAAAGTTTGCAGTTGCGCAAAAGAGGAAAAGATAGCCAGGAAACGGAAAGTTAAAGACAAGAATCCCCCCTCCCCTTGCTAGCCCAGCAAGGAATGCAAACACCTCCAGCTTTCTTCCCATATAAAATCCCCCCTCCCACCGTTGCCATGACAGCCGATAGAAATAATGAAACAATAGCAGAAAGGTAGAAGGGGAAAGCATTTTAGCAGAAAGGTAAGGGGAAGGTATCTTGAGGCTGACATTCGGACCCCCTAGAAAAAGGACATAAGTCCCTGAAAGAAAACAAAATAATTACATGTTAACATTAATGTACATCTCTATGGTTTATCAGGATATTTGGCATAAAATTTCTTTAACAGTTCAGGAGCCCTAAGGTCCTTTTCATTTACCCACTCAGAATGGGACGGAGGAAAATGTTTCCAAGCTACCAGGTATTGGGTACGACCCCTCCATTTTCTAGAGTCCAGAATTTCTTTAATTTCGAAATGTTGTTCCCCCTCAATTAATATTGGCACAGGGGGATCAGATTGGATTGGTCTCAAGGCACAGGTACGTTCTGGTTTCAACAAACTAACATGAAAAACAGGATGAATACGACGAAGAGTCTTTGGTAAAGTCAGTTGGACAGTTACAGGATTTATAATCCTCTCAATGGGGAAAGGTCCTACATACTTAGGACCCAACTTCTTTGATTTTTGGGTAGTTTGTAAATACTTGGTCGAAAGGAATACTTTATCGCCCACTTGATATGACATCTGTGGAGCTCGCTTTTTGTCAGCAAATTTCTTATGAGATTGGTGCGCCTCATCCAAAGCTTTGCGGACAATTGGCCAATTAAATTGAAGCTGAGATATCCAATCACTCAATGACTGGACAGTTGGGTTTTCACCAGGCAGTTCAGGTATGGGTACAAAATCTTGCCCCGTTGCTATTTTGAAAGGAGTGAACCCCGTACTACTGTGAACAGAGTTATTATACGCCACTTCCGCAAAAGGTAACAGATCCACCAGTTATCTTGTTGAAAATTTATGTAGCATCAGAGATATTGCTCTAGTACTCCGTTAGTTCTCTCGCAGGCTTCATTAGTTTGGGGATGGTGGGCGGAGCTTAAACTTTGGGTGGAGCCTATTAACTTCAAAAATTCCCTCCAGAAATTCGAGGTAAATTGGACTCCTCGATCAGAAACTACACGTTCAGGTACACCATGCAATCGGTAAATATGAAGAATGAAGAGTCTGGCTAAAGATTTCGCCGAAGGGATCTTTGAGCAAGGGATGAAATGAGCTTGTTTGGAAAACAAGTCAGTCACCACCCAAATGACCGTGTGTCCATTGCTTTCAGGTAAATCTACTATAAAATCCATGGAAATTTCCTTCCAAGGGGCAGTTGGTCTGGCCACATTCTGTAACAGTCCTGGTGGTTTACCCGGCGGTCTTTTTGCTGAGGCGCAAATCGGACAACTCGCCACATAAGTCTCAATGTCCTTTTTCAAGGAAGGCCACCAAAACTGTCGTTTCACCAAATGTAAGGTCTTCACAAACCCAAAATGACCAGCCACTTTGGAATCATGGGTTTGGACTCACCCCTAGACACTGACATCCATCCATCCATCCATCCATCCAATTTTATAGCCACTTATCTTAGCCAAGTTAGTCTATGTGGCTTATAATGCTAAAACTATAGAATAGTTAAAACAATTAAAATCAATAAAGCAGTAAAAGTGTCCAAAAAATAAATAACACAGCAACCAAGATACTTAATCAACTACAGTAATCCCAAAAAAACAAGCCTTAAGTCATTCCAAGTCCCAGGCTTGGGTACACAGCCAAGTTTTTAAACCATACGAAGGCCGATAGGGTTGTGGTCATTCTATCTCCAAGGAGAAAATGTTCTGCAACATGGGTCTATAACAGGGTCTATAACAGAGAGTCTTTACTTCCTGCCCGTCAACACACTTTGGCTGATGGGATCCTTAGCATTCTCTATCTGTTGGATCAAATTAGATGGATAGACACTTTCGGAAAAAGATGGTGCTTCAGCTAGCCCAGTCCCAAAACATATAGAAGAGTAGTCATTGATTCTACCTTTCCCTTACTTTATATGTTAGAAAAGCTTTTAAAAATGTGTTTGCACTTGTAGGTACCGTATATGCAAGATAGAGTTGCTTTGATTCAGGTGTCTCCTTTGCACTGGAGAAATTGTACAAATAGCAAATATAGCTCAACTGCTCTTCTTCTGCTTACTAGTTTACTGTCCTGAATTTTAAGCTTGAAAGTATCAGTGAAATTGGTCATCAGTTATTCTTTTCTTCCTTAAATTAACAATATGTAAAATGATGATCCATTGAGGGAAAGAAGTAAATTGTCTGAATTTCTTTTCAGAGGTAGTCAAATTAAAATGCTTCTTCCTAGACATCTGAGCAATCTGGCAAAGACTTTAGAAATCACTTGTCCGCCTTCTCGACTCATGGAACTGCCTGCTACTTCTGTGAGAGAAAAGGATTTCAAATTTTAGCTTCTGTTTGTCTGACATCCATCAAGACTTGCCTCCAGCTGATTGGGTACAGTGGTGGGAGCAGGAGCAACTTCCTACTGCTTTCCTATTTCCTTGTTGTGGGAAGATGGCAGGGAGCACTGAAAATCCCTCCTCCTCCTCTTCTTTTTCTTCCTCCTCCTCCTCCTCCTCCTCCTCTCCCCTCCTGTGGAACTGCCTGCTTCTTTGCTGGGGGGGAAGAGGAAACAAATGGAACTGTGGACCATGAGGAAAACTGCAGCCCCATCCCCCATCCCAGCATGTCCCCAAGGGCCCCCTTTCTCCAGAGAAGAAGAATTCTTATCCATCATCTGTCAACACTTCCCAGCTAGCCCTGTTTCAGGAGCAAGCATCCCTTGCTATCCAGTACTGTTAAGGTTTCAAATTACATCTTCTGTTCTAAAGCAGCTAATTGCTTTTCTGTCAGCTGATTGGATATGGTGGCCAGAAGGTGGTGGAAAAGGCCCTTCCTCCCTTACCAGGCAACCTAGGAGGTTCTGGGAAGTGTAGTTAGAAAGTGTGGTGGCTCGAAAGCAGCCACAAGTTTTATTCTCATGGGAGTCATGAGTCCTAACAATTTGTAATTTAGCTCTTTTTCATTATCTTGGTTTGGAAACTGTTGCCCTTGCTTTCTAATGTCATCCAGTGAAATAGTACAAACAAACAGACCTGAAAGTTTTACTTGTATATAAATGCTAGAGAACAATCTCATAATTTTGTGTATGGACAAATGGGACGTATGCCACAATAGTTAATTTTCCAAATCCCTGGGTTCCATTTGCCATGAAAGATTACCAACTGCTGCTATGTTAGACTAAACTGTTTTATTCCTTGTACTAAAGTTTTATTGGTAGTGAAGTTAAAAATTCTGTAGTTTAGACTTAAGTATGGGAATTGTAGTCACTTTTAGGATATCAGATTAAAGGCCTCTGTAGTCACTTAAATAGAAATGTTTCAAGTGAATTTAAAGTTTCTATGTCACATCTTTATAAAGCAGGCTCAGAGGTCTTTAGCATGAAGAAAATAATGAGTTACAGAATTGCTAGCTATATACTTGGACTGACATAATTTCTTTTAAGAACTGGAACAGTTCTGGCATTGGAGAGGATAGAAAAAAGGAACAGTGTTCAGTTAAGCTGGGTTTTTTTAAAGCAAGGGTTCCCCCCCTTTCTGAGTTTTTCCATTGAGCAGCAGTGTTAAATAATTAAGATTTTGGAAGACAGTACACTTTTCTTTATGGTGTTCTTGTTCTCTTTTCAGTATTTTCCATTTTTGGTTAATTATATACTGCTATTCTTTAAAATAAAATCATATTAGGGACATAGTTATTTTGAGATTTTAAGTGTTCCTCCTATACTTCTTATTTTGTAAAAATGTTTTGTGTACTACTTTTGGGGTTTTACCAATTCACTTTTTTGGCCTCGCGCTATAATACTTGCAATCTGTTAAAAAATACATGCATAATTTTTAATTCTATGGAATAATTAGCCAACTTCAATTGTAATTAATTTAATTCATTTTAAACACTGAACTGGTTCAGAAGTTAATTATGTGTTTTGTAATAAATCAGAAATTATTTTAATTCTTTTTTTTTTTTTTGCTTTATAATTTTAGGAACTTTAAGAATTATAAAATGATCACTTAAAATACTCATTTTGGTTTGTTCTGTGCTAATTTTAAGAAGTTATTACAAGAATCTATTTTACATAATTATTTGCAATTTAAAATACCAGTAAAAAAGTTTTATATATTTTAATTAACATATTGAACATGAAGTGTTACCCTATTGGTAAATTAGAAAACAGTGGATAATATATATTTTCAGACTAGGGACTCATTTTTTTCAAAAAATACAGTTAAATATTATTAAATTATTTTGATAGTACACAGCCTGAAATTTTATTTATTTCCATTTGGAACATTCTTCAATATAATAATTTAATACTTAGAAAGAAATAGTTAATTTGCTGTAATCTTTTTTTTTTTTTTACATCTACTGTAAAGTTTATATTATTTATTTATAATGTTTTACTTTGCTTGTAAAACAAAGTATTATATTTTATGGCATTTTGTACATTGTGACCTGTGGTTACAACTAAAACATTATTTATTTACTAATAATTGTATATTACAAATCTTCCCTTTCTTGTCCTGTCCTCCTCTCTTTTCATTCTATGTCCAGACTTGTTTTATTATAAGGAACTGGATTGTTTTGTTCTTCATTTGCACACTTCTAGAAGCTTTAAAGTTTGCTTTAAAAAAGACGTTAAAGCCTAATAAACTTGAAACAGAAGTTAGAACTGTAATAATAATCTCCTAGGTTGGGTTTATCACCTTGATTGTTTTCATTTAGCTTCAAAAGGTTGTAAAGGGAATGTTAGGAGCTCATTTTCCTGAGCCAAGAAAGTGTTAAAAACTATGCTCCATTTTATTTTATTAAAAAAAAAACCCCCAAGTCTGTAAACTCATGTCAGACTTTTTTCCAGAGATTTTTTGATGCGTGGATGTCTTCTGTCACTGCGATCATGTTTGTACTCTTGAGCCAAACCTATTGAAGCTGAACTCTGCTGCTTTGCTGCAGGTCAGCTTTCATGGACAATTAGTGTTGTAACAGGACTCTGGTCACAAGTTGTCGTGAATGTTTATTATAAAGGTACCATCCTGCAGGATGCCAGGAATGATCAGTTACTCTTCTGCTTTCTGAAGCATTTCACATTAGCCTTTTCTTTGATAGGAGTCAGATCGTGGCTTTTGAAGGCCTTCCCCACTACTAGGTTGAACGTTATCTGCAAGGAGCCTTAGGCCTTTCTAATATGCTGCTTATTTCTGTCCCTTTGCTCATCTTTTTCCTGGTTGTCCCCTCTCAGTAACTGTCAGAGGCCCCCATCAGCGTATGGCTTGACAAGCACGAAAAGCGCTATCTTCCTGCTGTTTGCCTCCGTGTCAGTATCGACAAGTTGTACGTGTTTGACACTGTGTGAGGTGACTGGTTCCAGCACTATGTAGAAATAAACCAATAAATCTTCAATGTCACTCTACTTATTGCTGCTTGATTGCTCTTTTCCTTGGGAAATGTCACCATGGAAACAATGTTTTGTCCCCTTTGGGGAAAAAATTAAAAATCTTTTGGGTGTCTTCATGTCTAATAAAGGTATGTTTAATAGATTGAGGAATAACTATAAGAGATGGGTGGCTTTCTTGTCTTGGTGGTCAAGGCTCTGTCTCTTAGGGGCAGGCTAAGGAAAATAGTTGACAACGTGTACAAATGTACTTTCACATAGCTCTTTGGAGTTGCGGTAAGCAGGTGCATCTTTAGAAACACACTGTTTGGGTTCAAAGGCACATCCTGTTGTGTGCTGCTACTAAATATGTTATTTTAAATGGCTAAGGTCAGTTGGCTAAGGGGAAATAGAAGCCCAATTTTGTTTTACAAGAGTTGTTATTGTGATCTTCCTTTTTGCTGCAAGCAGCACCACCACAAAAAATAAGATTCATTCGCAGCATGTAGGTATTCTTCTGCAGCCACAGAGTCTAATCTCTCCAGGACACACTTTGCTTGATGAGTAAAACATTAAATTCAAGAAAAAGGAAAAAAAAAACTCTTGAGATTTGACTTCTGAAATTGTTTCTAGTTACACAGTATTATGCCTGCACATATTGTTAAAATCAAGTTCACATAGTGCTCTGGAAATATATTTTTGTTTTAAATACTTAAACATGCAGAAGATGGTGCTGTAACGTGTGTTTATTTGCAAATTTACCAAGCAATTTTGACTTTACAAAACTAGAGGACAAAAGTTGTTCATTTCAAAATTGTGAGGGAAGAGAGATATACGGTTTATTAATGTTTCTGAATGAAAAGAAAAAAGACATCTTTTAAAACGTTAGAAAGGGATTTGGCCACTAGAAAGATGTCAATCATGTTCAGCATATGATCTTCCAGTTTATGTGGAAGGGGATAAGAATTGCTTTGCTACTGTTCCATTTCTCTTGGTTGCTGGCTTTTAATTTGGAAATTGCAGGTTTTTTTAAAAATTTCCACTGTTATTCCGGTTGGCTAAAATGGAAAGTAAAAGTCTCTTTGTCTGGGATTCAATCATGCCAGTTCTAAATGCAATGGTCCAATAGAGTCCACTTGGCAAGGGAGTCCCTCTATGCTTATTCTGAAAGGAGTTAAGATAAAGAAATTATCTGTGGAAAAATGGAAATATGGTTATTGATTGTGCAACATCCAGAAGAATGGCTGCATGGAATTGTTATTTTTATCCTGTGGCTCTGTATTCAGCTATGTAATGAACAATTAATTCCCTTCAGCGTCTCTTATGGATACTATCCTGAATAACATACCACTGATTTTATAGAAGTGTTGAACAGCAGGGTCAAATCAGGTGACAACAGACATGCAAATAAATGGAGACTCAGGGAAAACTTTGATAACGAAGAAACCAAATGCAAAGATGGTAAACTAAATACTTCCAGGAATAATACTGAGGCAAGTTAACAATTGTTACACATGAATGCATATACAACTTTTAAAACAATCCATAGAGAAGATTTGTTTTCTTCCAAACTTCAGCCTAATTAATAGTTTCTTCCCATGTATCAGATTTTCCAATGAAAATGCTGGTGTATTGGGAAAATAAAGCTCTATGTGTAAATAATATCTGTGAGCACCTATTATATTTTGTCTTATAAATAATAGATTATGAAATTAAAACCAGCAAGCGGCCCCTCTTTTTAGTTTAGCAGCTATAGGATCATAAAACAGATATGTGGTAAGAAGATAATTCATTTCAGTTCTGCAGAACGGTAAGCCATGATAAATGGCGTTTCTGTACAAAATTCTCCATCTCTGAGATACTATTAGTTTTTAACTTTAATTACCAGCTGCAGTAATGTTTCCTATCCATAACTGTCTACAGAATAGACTGTTGCTGAGCAGAGGCTATGGCCTGCTTACTCATCTGTTGAAATGAGGACCTAAATTCCACCAGGTCTTTCTACGTTTTCTCCAAGGCACTCCATGGTCCTTCATTTAAATATCAGTACTTAATTTTTCAGGTGGAAAATAATGCTGCTTTAAGGAGCTATAACTTTGTTTTCTAAAAAAATAAAATTATTTTTTAAAGGAAAAGAAAAACTAATAAAAATAATACAAAGTAAGAAAAAGAAATCAAAGAGAAAGCTACAAGTGTGAGAAAGGAGAATAAAGTAAAAGAAAACAGAAAAGAAAGAAAAAGAAAGAAGGGCTTCCGATTTTCTTTACAACAGTTCTTAGAATGATTATAAATTTATCTTTTGGTTAATGCTTTCAACATAGTTCTCTTCTTTTTATAATTTACCCTAATCATGAACAACATAATTAATAAGTTTCTGTTTTAAGCCAAAAAAAACCCAAAAAAACTATTAGGGGTTTGTAGTTGCCAATAAATGTAGATATTGTCTTTTCTCTGATCAAAAAAGTCAATTTAATCATCTGTGACCCAGGGTGGGATACAAAATAAACACAGTCACAAAAAACAGGTGAAGCCCCTTTTATTCCTTCACTTTGCTTCCAAGCTCCAAATATCCTTTATTGGAGACAAAAAACTCCCACACAAGAAGTTACAAGAAGGAAGAAATGCCGTTTAAATTATAAAGAGTAAAAAACAACACAAACCAGGCAAGATAAGGGCTTGAAGACGTCCACAGATATCAGAACACATACTCGGAAGGATGCCAAACTCAGAGAGGAACAATAAACAAGAGATATTTCCATGCTTTGTTTCCAGCACTCGCCCGTACGTATGTCCATCCTCTTATCCAGTTATCACAGCTGCAGCCCATGAAAAGGATCAAGGCCCTCTCTTTCCCAGTAGACCATGTCTCTCCCTTATCCTCTCCTCCCTACGTGCCCTAGGATGGAGAGGGGATGTGCCTGGGTCCTCCCCTGACTGCCCAACCGGCATCTGCCCTTCCCCAGCCTCCTCCACAACCTCCAGAGCCACACGTCCATTCCCTGTCGGCTGTTTTGTCCTCTTCCTCAGAGTCTCCACCAGGGGCATGACACCATCTCAGTAAGTTCTATCACCTTCACAAACCTTTCCTCCATTGTAGGCAGTGCCAAATCTTTCCATCTTTGTCAATATAATAATCTTGCTGTGGTTATCATATACAAAAACAAAGTTCAACAACTTTTTTCCAACTGTCTTATCAATCCCAAAAGAAAAGCCTTGGGTTTCAACTGTATATTAATCTTTAAAATTCTCCAAATCAGTGTATGTATTTGAATCCAGAATTTTCTAGCTTTTTTCATATTCACTGAGCTTGATAAATTTACCCTTCTTGTTGTTTACACTTCCAATATAAATTTGAACTGCCTTTATACATTCTCGATAATTTCTATGGTGACATTCCAATGGTACATTATTTTATAAAAATCCTCATCCTAGTGTAAAGTTTGCATAAACATAGTGTAAATTTTAATTCAACCATATGTTTTCCCATTGTTTCATCTGAATATTGTAACCAAAATGTTTAGGTTATTTTATCATCCATCCATCCATCCATTCATTCTTTCACTTGTTCTTATTTTGTTTCAAATTTCAGTAAAGATTTATACATTGGAACAATTTCATGTTCATTATTTGCACACGACTCAGATTTACAATGTTCAAAGCCATAAACTGTTTACCTATTTTCAATCTTTCTAATAATTGTAAGAGAACTACTGATAACTATATTATTCAGCTACAGATCTTATTTTGATTTTATTTAATATTTCCCCTTGTCAAGATTCTAGTATTTCTTGATACTAAATTTGTCCTCTATAAAATGCCTGTTGTGGTGAGATCCAGATGGGTGTTTTGGGCATAACCTTAGTTTTTATCTATTCCTTAAGATATACAACTTTGAACAGGTAAATCCTGCCGCAGATGGTAGCATTTTTCTGGTGAATCTTGAAGAGTCGTGGTGTGGATGAGGTCAACCAACTTACTTCTACTTGATTTCCAATTGTTTTCATTTTTACAAAATGGCTACTAGCATTACAAAAAAAGAAAAGAAAAAAAAAGAATCACAGAAATTGTCAGGGATGGTTCCTTATGAAATGGCTTAGTTGACATTAACTGCAAATGAGCAGAGACACTAACTACTAATTGATTACTGTAATTATGCAGTCTTTGGCTAGTTTGTATTGGCAAACTATATATACTCCTTGCATAAATGTGAACTTGCAGAATGCACAGTAAAGGTCACTCTCATTTGCATGATAGGCTTCATTAGAATATGCTAAGGACAGGACCTAGTGTTTTATGACTTCAGGTGATGAATAGCTACCATATTACTCTGTTAGCTGAAAGCATATTTCAGTCACCTTAATTTGTGTGTGGGTACTTTTTTCTGTGCTAAGAAAAATATACTGGGAGTTGCTAAGAAATAATGGTTTATTTTTGTTGGGATATGCATATATTAAGCTTGTTAAGATGAGGTAGCAAAGTTGCATCTTAGTGTTTCTGTCATGTGGGTATCCTTTGCATTTAATTTTTAAATCACAGTAGGTTATATATCTCAAAGAATTAAAATTGTAAATGACTGAAGTTTGATGATATATTGTATGCTTTTATTATTTCAGGGGAGGTGGGGATATTGCAAGCCATCTCCTGCCTTGAGACATAAACATACTTGAAAATCATAGGTGAGATTTCCAACACATGCATGTTTGCTTGTGATGACTTATAATTCATATCTAAAACTCACACTCTACAGATTAGAAAATAAGTCTAACTCCTCTTATATTAATAGAATAACATGGTGACCAGGTTAACATATTACTTCAAACAATGAGGTATGGTTTGTTGAATCAACCACAATTAATTGGGTTCATGGTTCGTCGATAGAGCACAAGTGATTGGATTAATGTGTAATGCTGAGCCAAGCAGTAATTGAATTTGTTTTCCTTTTATGTTTAAGTTGCTCCTCGCCCCAGAGGAGGGTAGCTGGATTAGTAGAGAAAAATATGTGTATATGTTTACATTTTAAATAACACCAGTACAACAAAGTTAACAGTGCTTTAAAATGATTAATAGATTATTTCATTTATTTCTTCATTAAATTTATATAACACCCATTTTACTGAATTGAAAAAGCCTTTTACCGAATTGAAAAAGCACTAAAACAAAGATCATTTAAAAAAATCAAATGAAACACATACCCAGTACTTACAGGGCCACTGGATATTGGGATATTTTTTTATAATTCCTGAATAAGTAGATGTATTATCAGCTGTTTCTGAAAGAAGGTAGTGGTAAGAAAGTCAAACATCTGTTTCATAATTAGGGTTGTATTCAGGGGTGGGATGCTACCGGTTCGGGCCAGTTCTATAGCGCCTGTAGCTGGGTAGAGCAGCTGACACTGAACCAGTTCAGTGTTTGGCCCACCCGCCTGCCCGGGCTCTAGGCTGTCCTTTCTTCCCTGCTTTTCCCTCCTCAGCTGCTTTGTGCGGCACAGCTGAGGTTGAAAAAGCAGGAAACAAGGATTTTCAAATGCTGCGCACCCTCGTTCAGCGCTTGTCAGCTGTCCAAGCGGCACAGCTGATGATTTTTTACAAACAATACACACATGATGCAGTTCGGAGAACCAGAAAATCACTTCATTGGCTGGCCCCACCAATCCCCGCCTACTCACTCCTTACCTGGTATGCAAGCCATCCAACTTGCCTGGTTTGGTAAGTTGCTATCTTTCCCTTCCCCCCCTCCGACCATCAGCTGTTCTGCTCTGCCAGGAGATTTAGATTAGCTAGAAAGTAGGAAATCTTTGGATTTCTTGCTTTCTAGCTAATCTAAAAGCAGAGCCGAACTTTCCTTAGGACTGAAGCTTTTCAGTGCAGACTCAGGTAGCCGACTGCAGATAAATAGATCTCTAAGTTAATCTGTGATTCTGTGAGCAACTCAATCTGCCTGCCTGCTTTGCCTGCTTTTGGGTAAAAGTTGTTCTTTTTTTATAAAAAAATCAATATTTACATAAATATTTATAATATTTATATACAAGCCATGCCCACCCAGTCACATGACTACCATGCCACACCCACAAATTAAGGACACACTCACAGAACCGATTGTTAAGAAACTTGAATCCCACCCCTGGTTGTATCACTTCTCAGTGATACAACCTGCTTTAGAAGCACTATTCCTGGTCACTCTACTGGGTGTTAAACTCATTGATAGACAACAAAAAGGTTTTCTCTGGATGGGTGAGTGGGACTGTATTAGTATTTGAGTACTAAATATGTAGTACTTTTTTTGTGTACCTTTAAGTCATTTTTGACTCCTGATGCAGTACTGCCTAGACATGTCCCTGCAGTTTTCCTAACAAGTTATTTTTCCAGAAGTCTCTCGCCATTGCCACCTTCCTAGGGCTGAGAATGACTTGTTACAAGATAACCCAGCTGGCTTCATGCCTAAGGAAGGATTAGAAGTCACAATCTGCAGGTTTCTAGCCTGGTGTCTAAGTGTTAATTATTGACTAGTATGTTCTGTACTAACTGACATTCTATCTTAGCTCAGATGCGGTTGTAGCTGATGCACTAGCTAAAATTTGCCTGAGATTGTTGTACATTTAGTGATAGACTATAAAAAAGGAAAGGTTATCATTTTTTTGTGATTAGCAGAAGTCATTTGTGCAAAATATCAACTACTGAATGAGAGAATTCTGCCAAGATTAATGCCATTCTGTATATTTAGCAATATGCAATGACATTAATGTACCAACATTTTGTTCCTGATTGTAGCTTATTTAAACTGATGGAATTAAGTTCATTGTTTTATATACTTCTCTCTCTCTCTCTTTCTCCTTCTCTTTCTTTCTCTTCCTCCTCCCTTCTTTTACCATCCTCGTCTTTTTTTCTCCTCTTTCTCTTCCTCTTTTCCCTCCTTCTCCTCCCATCCCACTCCCACTCCTCCTAGCAAACATATCTAAAACTTTGGACTGAGAAACAGTGACTGTACCAAAGTTGACAGGCAAGTTTCATGCCTAAGGGAGGCCTAGAATTCACATATTCCTGGATTCCAGGCCAACACTTACCGTATATACTCGAGTATAAGTTGACCCGAATATAAGCCGAGGCACCCAATTTTACCACAAAAAACTGGGAAAACTTATTGACTCGAGTATAAGTCGAGGGTGGGAAATGCAGCAGCTACTGGTAAATTTCAAAAATAAAAATAGATACCAATAAAATTATATTAATTGAGGCATCAGTAGGTTAAATGTTTTTGAATATTTATTTCAAAGAAAAACAGTAAACTAGCTCTGTAAGTGGAAAAGAGAGCCAACAAAACCAATATGGTATCAACACTAACTTTAAAAGTACAAAAACCTTAGCTCAATCAGCAACCAAGCTAAAACACAAGAGTTAAAATCCTTCAAAACTGGATTCCTCCTCATCATCTGTATGTCCAAACAGAGCTTCAACTTCATCTGGTGTGAGGCTATCAGCATAGACATTGTCGTCATCACTGAGTTCGCAGTCATCACCATCACTGCTGTCGTTCTCATACAAAGCGCTGTCTTCACTGCCATCCATAGCATTACTAATGCCACATTTCTTGAAGGCACGTTGCACCATGTCCTCTGGAATCTCTTCCCATGCATCACGAACCCACTTTGCTATTAATTCTATGTCGGGCTTCATCAGATTTCCAACTTTTGTCAATCGGGCTTGACCAGATGACATTCATTCATGCCATATTTTTCGCACACAGTCTTTAAAAGGTTTGTTTAAACACACATCTAGGGGCTGCAATACAGATGTAAGCCCACCTGGAATAACAGTTAAAGTAACTTGAGAAGACTTTGCCAATTTTTTTATGTCATCAGATGTGTGGGCTCTAAACATATCCCAAACTAGCAATGATGGTTTTTTCTTTAAGGCTGTTCCTGGACGTCCATTCCAAATTTCTTCCAGCCATTTTTTTGTTCCGTCTTCATCCATCCAGCCTTTAATATGTGCACGCACTGTAATTCGTGGTGGGAATTTGACCTTTTTAGGCAAGGTCTTTCTTTTGAAAATAATGACAGGCCGCAGCTTAGTTCCATTAGCCAAACATGATAGAACGACTGTGAAATGTTTTTTTTCATTTCCTGTGGTTCTGAGTAAAATAGATTTTTCTCCCAAACTTGCCACAGTTCTGTTGCTAGGAAGATCAAAGGTCATAGGTGTTTCATCCATATTCCCAATATCTCCCAGGTCAAAGTTATGGATCCTTCTTTGTTTTATGATGAATGAATGGAATGACATCACTTTCTCATCAAGGTCTTTTGGCAACTTCTGTGAAATCTTTGTTCTTTGCTGCAAACATAAGCCATGTCTATTCATAAAGCGGGTACACCATCCTGCTGACACAACGAAATTTTTAATTCCTGGTGATTTTAATTTGTCATCTTTAGCCATTTGAAGGGCACGTAAGCGAATTCCCATACGTGTCACGCAGTAACCATTTTGACGACACTCCATAACCCATTTATACAATTCAGTCTCTAAAGCTTCATATGAAGGCTTTAAACCACGTTGAGCTTTTTTTGCCTTTGGAATCTTTTCCAAGTCAGCTTTCATTTTCCGCCAGTCCCTCACTTGTTTTTCGTCAACACAAAATTCCCTACTTGCAATACTGTTATTGCTCTCTTCTGCTCTTGACACAACCTTAAGTTTGAAACCAGCTTCATATGTGTTTTTGTTTTGGTACAGGATTAGACGTATTGGGATCCATTTCTAACAGGATAAAAAAATAAACTTTGAAAACTTTTGAACAGTACGCATGCACTCATATTATTTATGGACAAAAGTGGATATTCATTCACTAATTTTTTAGTGCATGACAGATGAAGTGCCTGACAGATGAAAGTCCTCTTAGGAAACTTTAGATCTTAACTGGCATTACATTTAAAATCAAACATGTTCACATTCTTAACATCTCAAATTTTTTCCATGGCAAAGTGTTTCTCAAATAATCCATAATAATGCCACGGGAGGGAATTATTGTCTAATTAAAACTTTCACTAGGACAGTTGAGAATAAGTTTGATGTTCACAATTTCCTCTTTGAAAGAGACCAGTAAATAGGGAACAAGAAGATGAAGAAAAAGAAGTGTGTTTTTTCACATTTTTCACACTGCAGTGAACAAAAATGGCATCATAGGAACAGGCTTATTCTCAGTCCAAAGATTTGTTTCTGATTTCTTCCCTGATTTAAGGGAAATTTGGGAAACGATCTCACTATCATGAAAGGTTTAATTGATTCACTAACCCAAAAGATGATGATGATGACAGTGGGAGGCAGGAGTCACTCTCTCCCTTGCAAGAAAAAAGCATGTGTATGTGCTGCATGTACATCCTGTTTTGGAGAGCCACCATCTCTTTCACAGCTCTCCCTCATGCCTCCATTGCATGTGCATACATGCCATGGCTCAGTAGTAGGTCAACATACAGATGTCACACTAGGTTCCCTCCTCAAAAGGAACATCCAACCTTTCTTGAGAAGTACAAACTTCATCTGTTCAGGATTGTGGTGACAAAGGTGAAGGAGGATGGGGCTGAGAGAAGGGAAGGGAAGAAAAGATCACTGACAGGGAGAAAGACAGGGAGAAACACCTGGAAGTGTGAGCCCTCGAGTTTCCTTAGGGAAGACCAGACAACAAGGGGAGAGGAGAGGAGGAGGAGGAGGAGGAGGAGGAGGAGGAGGAGGAGGAGGAGGAGGAGGAGGAGGAGGAGGAGGAGGAGGAGGAGGAGGAGAGTTAAAAAAAAAAGAGTGGGAAGCCAACTCACACATGCCATCAAAGCGGGTTGCTATGGTATCCAGGAAGGTGTTTTGGGGAGCCAGGAGGCCCCTCATCACCGGCATTTTAAGACTTGCTCAAGGACATCGCCATCGTCCAGTTGGAAAGGGGAAAAAAACCCAGAGGTATCTGAGAAGGACGGGAGCTGAGACAGGGCCCTTCGCTTCCTCTCCCCGAGACAGGCCAGGGGGAAGCGGGGCTTTCTCCGCCTGCTGCTGCCAGAGGGGTGCGGGGAGAGGAGTGTGGGGAAAGGGGGTTCATGCCGAGGCTCCGCAAGCCACCGCCGCCTCCTCCAGACGAGCGCCCTGACAGGAGGCGATCGCAGCCACAGCGGCGGGGCAACTCCTGGCGCAGATTGGCCCGAAGTCCGACGTGACTCGCTGAGCCCTGCAAACGGCCGGCCGAAAGACGAGAGGAGGACACCCGGGTGGCTGCCGCCCCTGGATCCTAACTGGAAAGACCCCACCGCCGCCGCCGCCGCCTTCCGCTTAGGCAGGGTCCCCATTCCCTTGGCCGGCCAGGGGCACAGCCGCTTCCCACTCCTGAACAGCCCAGGCGCCACTAGTCAGCCTCGCTCAGTGCCCGGGGCGGCATTGCAGGCGCAGCCTTTTGCAGAGCCGAGCCGGGCCGCGCCTCACCTCCTTCTCTCGCTCTTTTTGCAAAGCGCTGCCGAGCTCCAAGTTGCTTGACTTGGCGGCGAGCGGCTGCTTTACCCGCCTGTTGTATGGGAGCTACCGCGCTCGCCTCTGGAGCAGCCGTCCACAGTTTCAGCCGGGGAGGGAGGGGGGCACAAAGCAGCCCAAACGCGTAGCAGTGGAAGGAAGGCGCGCTGGTGCGAGCAAGGGAGAGAGAGAGAGACAGAGACAGAGACAGAGACAGAGACAGAGACAGACAGACAGACACACATACACACACACACACTCACTTCGCCACTTTGCAAATGCAAAATCCTGGGTTTTTTGCATTTGCAAGGTGCAAAGCGGCGGGGGCGGATCCCGCGTGCTGGAAAGGGCTTGACTGTATTACGGGGAGAGAGAGAGAGAGGGAGAGATCATAAGAACGGCTCTTGTTTTTTTCTTGCAAGGGAGAGAACCTTGCTTTTTTCTTGCAAGGGAGAGAGCCACCACCACCACCTCCTCCTCCCCCTCCTCCTGAGTGGACTGAAAGCAGCTGGAGCTGAGGAAACGAAGCTGAGTGGAGCTGAACCTCGGCTCGTGTTGTTTTCTCAGCCTCGCTTTTGCCTTCTCCCTACATCTTCCCTCTGTTAAAATCCCCCCCCCACACACAGAGGGGAATCTGACTCGAGTATAAGCCGAGGGCGGTTTTTTCAGCACAAAAAATGGGCTGAAAAACTCGGCTTATACTTGAATATATACAGTAATTGCTGCAGTATGCCATTTATAGTTTCCCTCCTCAACCACATGACTGTAAGGTAGGGTGGACCAAGAGAGAGTGACTGGCCCACAGTGATCCAGTGAACTTCAGTAGCTGTGAATTCCCAATTGTACTTGAATCTCCTGTTACGTTAATCAGAAAACTTTGTTGGCCTTTTGTCAAGCTATCTAACGTAGGAAATATGCAATATATTTGTTTTCCTTGTTAATTGTTGCAAAACTATTTCTCCATTCAGTTTACAGCTTGTCTTTACTGAAACTTTGCAACCTCCTTATTTCTATTTCAACCTTTATACAGCAACAGGAAGGAGAGAAGCATTGGCACAGAGAGCCATTTTTATGGTATAAAGTAGCTCCTAATTAGCAATAACTACAACTTACTGGGACAGAGAGTTAACATCTTTGGATAGGTTGCTTTTTAGAGGTTCCATAACTGTTCCAAGTATTAAAATGTGTAAAGGGACAAAATGAAGAAGCAGGCAATTTTTTTATAAATTGCAGCTTTGTAATAAAATTGTACAATGAGCTTGCACATGCTTTTTAAAATATCATTGCTGCCATGAAACAGGTCTGTAATTTATTTATTCAGGAACGTTGGAGGCCCTTTTGATTTATTTGTTTTTAGAGAAGTTTTGTTAAGCAAGATAATGAGCAGAGGTGGTGTTAATCATTTGCTAGGCAACTCTGAAAAGAATATGAAAATTTTGCATATCTTTAGCACAGCTGGGGAAAATAAATTTACTCATAATGCTGATGGCCTATTGGTATAATTTTTTAAAAATATTATCTCTTACTCTGGAGAAATTCAATACCTTCATATGTTATGCTAAAAGCTAAACTAATCAATATATAATTACATGCCCATATATACATATGTATTGGCTAATCATAAGTATTTGTTACCTGTAAAGATGAAATATGAATTTGTTGCTGGTCAGTGCCATAGGTGATTACATATTTGTTTACGGAGAACCCTTCAGGTTAGTGATTTTGCTGCATACATTTTATTGTTATTTTGACCTTTCTAAAATTCATATTCTGTGCACTAAGCCTCTAAGCTTGAAAAAAACACATGCAACTGATTCCAAAGTATTGCTTAATGCCAGTAGACCATGCAGAAAATGCAAGCACTCACCCTTCTGTATTTATTACTTTTTAATTTGTTTATAACCTTGTGTATCTTAACAATGGGTTTCCAGACTAGAAATAATAAACATTTAAGCACAATAAATACAAAATCCATAATAAAAAAAATATAACGCGGTCCAAGGAGCACAAACCACTATAAACTGAAAGTGAATTAAGCTTAACTTCTGCCACTAAGGATCCAAAGCTTTGGGTCAAGGGTGTCAAACTCAAGGCCCAAGGCTCTATTAGTTTTGATATGGACTTATGACTGAAAAATATTTAACAATTTGTAATCCTTTTTGTAAGATTGTGTGCTGCTTTTGTAAACCAGCTTCTAGCTACAGACTATGTTGTGACTACCAAATTGATTAGAAAAAAAACCAAGCTCTTATGAATGATTAAACACAAATCATGCCATACAGCTGCATCATTTCTACTGGGCAACAGTGGATCAGATCCTTGAATTTGAGATCCAAGAACCTAATTTCAGAGAAGTATGGAAATAAAGCATGAGTGTTGTTAATGGGAAATTCTTAACAAGGGTAAAAGCTGATTTGTGTTCCATAATGACGGGATAGAGAAGAAAGAGTATGCAATTCTCTCAAACTCAAATGATATAATCTATTTTTATTAGCTTTTCAACAGAGTTTATGCACTTTTTTTTATTTCAATTTGCCTTTTATTAAGTAGGCCGGAATTGGAGTATCTATTGTTTTAATAGATAACAATAGGGGTGGGAGTGGAAAGGCAGTTTTGAAACTCATCAGAAAGCTAGGATTAAATGTGGTTCTAAATATCTCACATGTTTATGATATGATATACATCATCAGAGGTGGTATTCAGCCAGTTGTGATCAGTTCTGGAGAACCAGTAGCGGAAAATTTGAGTAGTTTGGAGAACCGGCAAATACCACTTAAATGTTTCATTTAACAACGGAAATGTTGGGCTCAGTTGTACTTGTAAGTCGAAGGTTACCTGTATTCCCTAAACTGTTTTCATTACTTAACAGGAACATAGGGCAGCAGAGGAGATCCTGTCCAGGCTGAGAATGTGATTCAGGAAAAAATGTAATTGATTAAGAGTATATGAAATTGTATGGGAGTTAAGGAAGGATAAATTAATAAATTAAGACAAATATGTAGGAACAAGATACAAAGTCATTCTGCTACAACTGTACATATACTGTTCCAGCTGAAACCTTTGCTTATTCACTATTATTATTACCTTTTGTAAAATGGATGTTGTGAGTTCCAAACAGAATAGGTACATAGAATTATCTCAAAAAAAGGGCAAAATGAGAAGATCGAAATCATACTGGGTTTAAATCATTTCAGGCATTCATTCATCTTTTTTGATTTTGTGACCCTTACTGATTAAGAAATATTGCTCATATATGCCCGATTCTGATTTTCTCATGTTAATTACTTTCTATAGGATTTTATCCTTCTGTTAAATCCATGGGTACTTCACTGCTAACTTTGGTAAATCAGAATTGAGTTCTCAAACATGATACATACTTTACTCATAGTGCCATTGATGTTAGCTTATGCCAGATGTAGAAGGCAGTTTGATAGCTATCACTGTAAATGCCAGCAGATATAATTGATGGATTACAAAGAAGAATTATGATTACACCTCACTATCTCAGTCATGCACAACCCAATATGTGATCTTCTAATGTCAGTATCTGTAACTTGATGAATGGAAAAGAGAGAAGAATAAAAAGAAAATACGTCAAGCTTCTTTTTAACAAAATATTGGATGTAGCTATGAAATGGCGTTTCTGATATTTTTGGAAACCTTTTGTAACAGAATTCAGAAGAAGAGAGTTGGAAGGAACTTTGGAGGACTTTAAGTCCAACCCCTGCCCAAGCAGGAGACCCCATACCATTTTGGACAAATGACTATCCAATCTCTTCTTAAAAACAACCATTTTTTTAAACATCTACAACTTCTGAAGGCAAGCTGTTCTACTACTTAATTGTTCTCACTGGCAGAAAATTTTTTCTTAATTCTAGGCTGGATCTCTCTTTTGATCCGTCACTTCTTGTCTTGTCCTCGGGTATTTTGGAGAATATGTAGTCTCCCTCTTCTTTGTGACAGCCTCTCAAATACTAGAAGACTGCTATCCTGTCAACCATAGTCCTTCGCTTCATATCAGTTCCTGTTCATCATATGTTTCACTCTCCAGCTTCCCCCTTTTGCTTTTTCGTTCTTTTGCAGTCTATTGTCTTGATACAATTCTGTCCACTTTTTTATATTTTAAATTTCATCAGTGCTATGAAATTCAAGTGCTATTGCTATATACTGAAGATGATTTAAGATTTAACACATTACAATATGTGCAGATAATTCATCTGTATAGAACTTAAAAGCGTAATGCTAATAGATGGATTGGATTTCTTTTGAATTCTGTTTATCTTCTGATATACGGAATACAGGTCCCTTGTTTAAAAATGAACGGAATGAATTCTCACTGTTCCTAGCCAGGGCACTTGCTGTATATCAAAGGAAATGAAATAAGGATATTAATTCTGTCTTTTATCTTTCTCATTTTTCTTGGGAACATAAACAAACATTAAGTGCATTGGAATTTCTGCAAAATACTGGACTATGCCATTTATTAATTATTTATTCTGGCCTAATCAGTATATAGATGTAGAGTTGTAAACAAGTGTAAATGGACATCCATTGCCACAAAAACCCCATTTAGGCATTAATAAGATCTCAGCTAGTAGTGACTGATTAAGAAAGACATCATAGAACAGCTTGATGACAATGTCAAGTTCACATGCAGTTTTTAAAAAAAAACATCTAGCAAATTTTGGAATCACTAGGAAGGAAACTGAAAATGGACTGCTAATATAAATACTCTGTAATGCTCTTATACAAATCTGTGGTGAGACCACATGGATTATGAAGTATAGTTGTGGTCACTGCATCTTAAGAAGAATATTAAAAAAACTAGGAAGATATGACAAGTGGGTCATCTAAAATAATTAGGAGATCAGTTCTCTTGCAAGGAAAGCCTGTGGCAGTTGGGGAACGTGAAACGGCAGATAAGGAGAGAGAAATGAGTAATGTATATACAATATTGGTTGTTAGAAAGCAGCAGTAAAATGGGACTGTGATTGTTATGGACTAAGCCAATGCAGCGATACAACCCTAAACAGCTTTATTTACAGCAGGCTTGTAATCCTGCACTTCTCATTGGCCCGTGAATAGCGAGTCGTGATTGGTCGTTTTTGGCCAGTCTGATTGGCTGTTAACGGGGCCCCCTGATTGGATGCTTGTGAAAGCGGTAAACCCAAATCATTGGTTGTTTTGACAGCAGCCAGCTCTATAAAAGAGCTGCTGCTGCCCAAGTATTCGCTCTGTTCTTTCTGTTCAATAAAGAGTTGAAGTCACCGTTCGATGCCTCATCTCCGTTCCTTGCGCCCATGCCCAGGACTTAACACTGGCAACGAGGGTGGGATGCGGAGACAATAGAGCTGACTAAGTACGCATTGAACAAGACAGAGCACGTGGCGAAAGAGCGCACGCAACAAACGGCAAGATGACCAGCAGCGCCATACCACCCGCTCCATTCGACCCAGCAACCGAAGACTGGGACTCGTATATAGATCACTTCCAGATGTTCCTGGAGACCAACAATTTAAAAGATGCTACGCCTGGCAAGAAATGAGCGGTGTTCCTGACTCATTGCGGCCCCGCCGTTTTTAAAATGGCTAAAGCATTAGCAAAACCGGCGGAAGTGAAGACCATGGATTGGGACACTCTCGCTCCAATCCTCAGGGCCCATTACGCACCTGCAATACCTACACTGATATGAAGACACGAATTTTACCAGAGGGACCAACGGAAGGACGAGAGCGTTGGTAATTTCGTAGCTGATCTCCGGAACTTAGGAGGCCTTTGTGGTTTTGCAAACTTAGAGGAAGCCCTAAGAGACCGAATAGTTCTGGGATTAAATGCACCACACGTGCAGAGTAAGCTGATGGCGAAAGGCGACATCAGCCTTACAGATGTCATCGCCGACGCTACTGCCGCAGAAGAAACCAGGAAGTCAGCCGCTCGAATGCGCCGAGTGAATGCACCCCTTCGCCAACTCGCCGACGAGGTCCCACTCGCCACTGAGAAGCACGCTACCACTACCCACCACGAAGACCTTGAGTCATCCTCAGACAGTGATGAAGAGGAGGTCAACCGGCTCCACTTGGAACAAGAGCAAAGGAACCAGAGACGTCCGCGCCAATGTGCTGGTTGCGGGGCAAACCACCCGCGATTGGACTGCAAATTCCTCGACGCACTCTGCCGTACTTGCGGAAAAAGAGGCCACATCACAAAAGTTTACAGAAGCAAGCAAGAGTGCAGTCCCAGCCGAAGGGAGAACAACCTCCATCAGGAGACAGGCAAACCTCCTGAGAACCAGGACCGTCTGAACCACCAATGGAGCAACCACTACTACTACAGAAATCGAGCACCTGCCTTTTCAACGAGACGAGAAGAGGCCCACAAAACCATTATTATCGGCCTCGCTTCATCGTTCGATGCAAGAAAGATCCGCGTAAAGGTGACTATTGAGAATCGACCATGCGTGATAGAAGTCAATTCGGGATCATCCCTATCGATGGTATCCTGAAAACCCTCAAACAGCTGATCCCTAACATCTGCCGCCAGGACCTCAGCACGTAATGAATCATGCGGAAAGACTACCAGGGAAACAGAATCCCTGTTGTCGGTTCCAGCCACGTCCAAGTATCCTTCAAGGACTGCACAGCGACGCTTCCTCTGATAGCCCAGGGAGTATTGGAACTGATTGACCATGCCCGCTGGGAAACTCCGATAGTAACGCCCATGAAGCCAGATGGTTCGTTAAGAATTTGTGGGGATTACCAGGCCACCCGAAATCATGCTCTTCAACAGAGCGCTTACCCAGTACCGGTGGTTCAACACCTTCTTCATTCCCTGGGTGGCAGAAAAATATTTGCGAAATTGGACTTAGCTCAGGCATACCAGCAACTACCTGTAGACGCGACAACTGCAGAAGCCCAGACAATAGTTACCCATAGAGGCGCCTTCAAGTGCAATAGACTCCAATTCGGAGTAAGCGTGGTGCCTGGCATTTTCCCAAGTTTAATGGAGAGACTATTACAAGGCATAAAAGGCGTCGTGCCTTATTTTTACGAGGTCCTAATAGCTGCCCCCACTAAAGAGTTATTAGCACAACGACTCAGAAAAGTTCTTCAGAAATTTAAAGACGCTGGTCTGAAGGTAAAAAGGGACAAGTGTCAACTTTGTACGGAGAGAGTGGAGTTCCTGGGATACCTTCTTGACAGACAGGGAATCCACCCCACCGAAAAAAAACTAACCGCAATCAAAAATGCCCCGAGACCTAGGAATAAGACAGACCTCCAAGCCTTCCTGGGACTCATTAACTTTTATAACATCTTCGTGCCTCAGAAGGCGACCGTAGCCGAACCCCTACATAGACTTCTTGACAAAAAAGCTTCCTGGGTCTGGGGATGGCGTGAAGAGAGAGCTTTCCAAGAGGTAAAAGACCTCTTAACCTCCGATGCTGTATTAATGCAATACAACGAGACTCTACCTTTAACGGTTACCTGTGATGCCTCACCATTTGGAGTGGGAGCCATTTTAAGCCATGTCCTACCAAATGGGAATGAGGCACCTATTGCGTTCTTTTCGAGAACTTTGTCTAAAACCGAAAGGAACTATAGTCAACTCGATAAAGAGGCTCTCGCTATTGTATCCACAACTAAACGTTTCCATGAATATGTGTATGGGAGACCCTTTACCATAATTACAGACCACAAGCCGCTACTGGGTATTTTGGCGGGAAACAAACCAACTCCCCATATCTTATCACCAAGAATGACACGTTGGTCAGAATTTTTAGCCGCCTACGATTACCGATTGCAACACTGCCCGGGGAAAAGCATTCCCCACGCTGACGCTTTGAGCCGCTCTCCACTACCAGATGTCATAGAGGACCCTGCTCCAACCTTAGCCGTATTGCAAATCGAAACTCTCAAATCGCCGCCGCTGACCGCTCGAGACATCACCTTAGAAACAAAAAAGGACCCTGTTTTGGCACGAGTCCTCAGCTGGGTAGAATGGGGTTGGCCGCTCAGCGCAACCAATGACACGTTCAAGCAATTTAGGAATCGACAAACAGAGCTATTCTCCCAGAAAGGCTGCATAGTGTGGGGAGACAGAGTCATAGTCCCGGAGAAATTGCAATATAGGGTTTTGAAAATGTTGCACAATGGACATCCAGGCATCGTGCGGATGAAGGCATTGGCCAGGAGTTATACATGGTGGCCTGGCTTAGAGAAACAGATAGAGACCTGGGTGGCAAAATGCAGCAAATGCCAGGAGATTCGCTCCACTCCTCCAAAAACTCCCCCAACTCAGTGGGAAATGCCTCGAGGTCCTTGGTCCCGTATCCACATCGATTTTGCGGGACCCACAAGAGGACACACTTTCCTCCTAACAGTGGATGCCTATTCAAACTGGCTTGAAGTCCACAAGATGAAAAGCATCACTACAGAGGCAGTCACTAAAAAGCTGAATAAACTATTCACTACCCACGGATTTCCGCATGTCTTGGTCTCCGATAATGGCCCCCAATTCACGGCCCTACCATTCGAACAGTATCTGGCAGATCGGGGCATCCATCATGCCTTAACATTGCCTGCTCACCCTGCGGCCAATTGTAGGGCTGAGCAAATGGTTCAATTTGTAAAACAGACCTTGCACAAAATGGACCATGGCGACATTGACAACAAAATAAACCGGATGCTTCTCCTCCAGCACATAACCCCAAACAGTACCACGAACAAGACCCCAGCTGAACTTCTGATGGGCCGGAAACTTCGCTCGCATCTCGATCGCCTCAACCCAAACTACACGCCGGAACAACCCTCGGGATCCAGTAGCAAGTGTCGGGCATTCCAGGAAGGTGACCTCGTGTTTGCGAAAAACTTCTCAGGTGACCCATTGTGGGTCCCCACAACCATAACACAACTTACGGGACCCCGTTTCTATCGCCTACAAACTGCAGATGGTAAGATGTGGAAACGCCACATAGACCAACTCCGTTCCAGATTAGCATCTAGTCCCATTTCAGCCCCGGAACCTCTAGCTGGGGGGGAGGGAATATTGAGGAGGCCGAAGAAGAAATGATAATCGAAACCCAACAGCCTACACAACCAACCAGGGGATGCTCACCATCAGAAGGAGAACTGAGCCAGGGAGTGGCCTCGCCGCGTGACAGCACTGCAATGGAAACAGATCCAGGAAACCCAGAAGTCAGCACTGGCGTAAGCAGGGAAAGCAGCCCAGGGCCACAATTTTCACCATCCAACCCAGCTAGCAGCCCACCGGAACCAGAACCAGGACAGAAACCGGTGGAACAGCGCAGGTCAAGCAGACAGGTGAAGCGGCCTGCCTATTTACGAGAATACGTCACCCCACCCTTCAGACGGAACCAAGGGGGGAGGGGTGTTATGGACTAAGCCAACGCAGCGATACAACCCTAAATAGCTTTACTTTACAGCAGGCTTGTAATCCTGCACTTCTCATTGGCCCATGAATAGCGAGTCGTGATTGGTCGTTTTTGGCCAGTCTGATTGGCTGTTATTGGGGCCCCCTGATTGGACGCTTGTGAAAGCGGTAAACCCAAATCATTGGTTGTTTTGACAGCAGCCAGCTCTATAAAAGAGCTGCTGCTGCCCAAGTATTCACTCTGTTCTTTCTGTTCAATAAAGAGTTGAAGTCACCGTTCGATGCCTCGTCTCCGTTTCTTGCGCCCATGCCCAGGATTTAACAGTGATATTATCCTCAAGTCTATCCTTCCCAGCAGAAACTCATAACTCCTTGTCCACTTCTTTTCAACTTAGCTTCTGTTTTCTCTGAACCATTGCAAAACAAACCTACAATATATAGCGGATTAATTGACAACTTCTTCCACAAATTTTAAATGTATTTCTGGGTTAATTATATTTCTGTTTGTTTGTTTGTATAGTTTAAATGTGTTTTTTCTTCAATGTTGAGCTTTGAAGAAAGTAAAAGAAAAGCTATTTGGTTCTAAGGACCTTTTTTGATTCATAAAATCCCAAATAATCTGGCTTTGCAGAATATTTAGGTATGTGTTTTCCTCCACAGATTTTTGTTTTCAGGTGTGCTAATGAGATTCAGTTAAGCAAAACATTCTTGTAAACCAGGTTTTTGTATACAGTATAGCTTCACTTGGATGTCATACAGATTATCCAAATCTTGATGCGTGGACAAATGCTTACTTTCTTAGTCTGTCTCTAACAATGACATACTTTATAGCTCTTCCAAGGTTAGTCCTGAAGTGTCTTCTTATCTTAGTGTCCTTCTTGATGTCCTTCTCTTCTACTTTCCTCAGTCTGTCCAATCAGAGTAATATTTTTCTAGTCTGCCATCTGTTGGGTTACACATCCAAGGTGTGTTAGTTTCTGCATGCTGATGATTGCCGCAAGGATTCCGCCAGTCTTTATTTGGTTCAAGGTTGATTAATAGGTACTTCTTGCATAATTACTGGTAGTAACTATCTCCAGGTCCATAATTTGATAGCTTCTTTCTCTTGTTCTTTTTTGACATCCAGTTATCATAGCTGCACATTGCCCATGGATAGATAATTTATCTTAATCATTTTTTCTTCATGATCTTGTGCAAGTTTGTCATTGCCTTTTAGGTATGTGTAGACTGAAGACAGAATGCTTTGCACATACCTATTGCCTTCATTATTTCTTCAGCACACTTTCCACCTTATGTTCTTCAACTCAAGGAAACCACATAATGTTCTCTTCACTTATAAACACCAAGCATACAGATTGGCATTACTTTTATATTTAACATTATCCCATTTTTTTCACTTTCCATTTTTATTTGTTTAAGAAGAGCTTTTATTTTTATTTTTTTTAACTTCCAGCTAACAAAGTAGTGTTTGCATATATCAGATGGTTACTGTTTAGCCCACCTGTTTTGATTCCAACTGTTATCTCATCCAATATGCCATTCTTACATTTGTTATATAAACAAAACTAATACAGGAACAAGACTAGTGCAATACTGTAAAAAATCTAATATAAAGAATACCACTTTGGAAAACCATCTAATCTAGTTTCTTTCTTAAAAACTGTAGGAGGGAAACATGGTAACTTACAGTTTTGTAGTACAATATGTGACTGTAAGTGAAAGGAGGGAATCTTACTGGTATTGTTGTGGAATGTATAACAACACAAATAAAAGTATGTGAGACAGTGAAAATGTGTGGTTTTTGTCAAAGATGTTACTTTGAGTGGATAAAAGTATGTTGACAGTTTATCTACAGTAGTAGGCAAAAGATGGAAATAGAATTCCAGATGTATACCCATATGAACATCAGTATTGATTTGAAACTGGTATGCCTTTCAGTTATTTAACACTGTAGAATTCTGGCTCATTGTATCTTAAAAAAAAATTCAGTGAAAATGCATGAAAAACTGGGTGGATAAATTAACAGTGGTGTAGAAGGATCATTCATGCATTCGTATGAAGAACTTGCAGCAGCAAGAGAACTTCAAATAGTTCTCTGCAAATAAGCAAATAAAGCAAATAAAGACCCACAAAATATGTGTGTTTATTTATTTGCTTATTTGATTTCTGTATATGTGCGAGGAATGAGGATTAAGTCTCGTGTTGCCTGTTAGATAGACATTTGTACCACTTTCTCTTATATCCAGACAAAATTCTTTGTTCCTTTTTTAAAAGTGTATCCTGGGAAAATTAGAGCTTATTTGATTAAAAATTGAATATCTATCATTGAACCATCCTTGAGAATACAATAAAGAAACCCAATGACTTACGTTAAGCAATTCTGTGAAACAGCATTCACTAAAATATGAAGTACAGAGCCTAGTAAACATCTGACTATTCAATCTCACAATCTCTTGTTTCCTTAGCAATACAAGAGAGGCTTAGGAGGACAATGTTAGAACCCGTTAGTATTTTCTTGTCTAAAAATAGTACTTAGCATGCCTTAGAAGAATTCTAGTTTAATTTTATAGATAGAATGCATTGGACCCATTTTATTCACAGAAATCTTTGTGTGACTGATTTGACCTATTTTTTTCTTTAAATCACTGAGGTGGGGAATTTTAATCTGTAATCAAAATCATTTAAAGCTGGCTCTGGTTGCTATTAGTCTCTCTAATAATTGGATGTTGGGAGATTTATGTATAAGGTAGAACAATGAAGGGGTTTTTTCCTTCTGTGTTGTCATTACAATATTTGCTTTAAATCTACTTGAATCCTTATTTCATTATGCTAAATCTATGTATAATTTGATAGAATTACTTTTCTTAATTTGGCTGTTGAAGTTCTGGAAGAATTATATTATAAAGCTTGGAAAATATTTTAGCTATGCTACAACTTACTAAAGACAGTTATGTTCATCTCTTATTTTCCTGAGTTTTACGTTTACATGCAAATTAATAAAAGCTGTAAATTCTAACAAGCCTATTTAAACACATTCCTTGAAATATAATATCCATTTTTAGTATGGGTGGTAGCAAATTCCTAATGAGTTGTCAGTATTTTTAAGATCTGTGAAGTTTTCTAATTGGTATTCATGCAGGTAGCTATAGTGGCAATAACTCCTGTATTTGAAATGTTGTGAAACAAATTTTACACTTCTTCTGATTTGACTGAATACTATGAGAATCGGAGTGCGGTATACAATGTACCAATATTTTTTTTGTTTATTCATATACCAAATGGTGCACTTGTGTGTGTGAATATGTATGTGTTGTGTATGTGTGTACATCCACACCCACATATATTTATGTATGTGTATGGTATGTGTGCAAGAATGCGTGTGTGCACACATACACACACACACAAAATATAGAAAATATCCTAAATGAGTACTTGAAAAAAATAGCAAAGTAATTGTTTTATACCTTATTTACCTTCAGGCTTATTTCTGTCATTTTTGCAATAGCTGCAGAGTTATACTATAATAGTAAAATTATAGAACCTATGATATATCAACAAGAATAACTTTTACCACAATTTGTATTTGTAAGCCTAACTTTAGAAGAATTTATAGTGATAGGTCTATTACATAATAGATGTGTGGTACTACATGTTGAGATATATACATGCATGCATGCATGCATACGTACGTACATACATACATACATATATGTAGGTCTTGGCATGTTCCGATCTTTTCCTGTGTAAGTTCTACAAAGATATATATATATATATATATACACACACACACACACACACACACACACACACACACACATATATACATATATGTATGTGTGTGTGTATATATATATATATATATATATATATATATATATATATATTCATATTCTTAAGTTTTCGTGGGTACTTACATGTATGGCATTCAGCTTTGTTCGGGTATTTTCCCACGTCCTAGTAGTGGTGCTTTTAAAGTTGTAGCAACATTTCAGCAGAATCTCATCTGCCATCATCAGGCTTTTGTATAGTATATGTTTTTTATAGTATATATATATTTGCTTAAGTTTTCGTGGGTGCTTACATGTACGGTATTCAGCTTTGTTCGGGTATTTTCCCACGTCATTATAGTTGTGCTCTTAAAGCACAACTATAATGACGTGGGAAAATACCCGAACAAAGCTGAATACCATACATGTAAGTACCCACGAAAATTTAAGCAAACATATCTATATCTATATATCTATATCTATATGTTGTGACTGAAAGGATCAATCCTGCTGTGAGTTTTGACTCTGATGACAAAAGGCTGGAGCCTGTTATGAATGTGGAGTCTGAATTATTAGAAGACACAGATGTGAGCCAGGGGGATGAGAGGTTATCTGACAGACACTCTTCGCCAGAACCTGAGACCTCATTCATGCCAGCATCTGATCCACAAAATGAATCAGAGGCGTCGAGTGGGGAAGTTGACAGATCGTGGCTTGATGCTAGAACTAGGAGGAGACTGAGACATCAAGTTGGGGGGAGGCAAGCCAGACGCTGATTAGGGAAAGTAGCACGTTGCCTCAGTGAGTATAAAAGGACACAGCTGGGTTTGGAGAGTTTGTCAGGAACAAAGTGACTGAATGAGTGAGGATTTTACAGCAGAGGCTCTGAGGCTGAAGATTGTTTGCTGGGACTGGTATGCCAAATAGAGTGGGGTTTTCTGCTGTGGATTGTGATTTATGACAGCCGTTATCTTGTGAGACTACTTTCTGTTTGGATTTACTGTTGAAACGGCTACTTTCTGTTTTGTTTGTTTGAATTTTGAAGGGGAGTCATAACATCTATCTATCTATCTATCTATCTATCTATCTATCTATCTATCTATCTATCTATCTACCTACCTACCTACCTACCTACCTACCTACCTATCTATCTATCTATCTATCTATCTATCTATCTATCTATCTATCTATCTATCTATCTATCTATGTAGGTCTAGGTGTGTTTGGGTCTTTTCCTGTGTAAGATTAAGAGTATCTTCGTGACTTTTTGGCGAGGTCCCACTCGCCATCCTCAGGCTGGTGCTTTCGGCTTCGTGCCGAAATAATATGGCTATAAGCAGGCATCTGCTTGCACTGGCACAAAACCGAAAGCACCAGCCTGAGGATGGGACCTCACCAAAACGTTATCAAGATACTCTTCATCTTACATGGGAAAAGACCCGAACACACCTAGACCTACATACCTGTACCTGTGAAAATCTACAAAAACATACGCACACACACACACACTATATCTATCTATCTATCTATCTATCTATCTATCTATCTATCTATCTATCTATCTATCTATCTATCTATCTTAAGCCTTTATCATTTTCCAATAATTTTAGTACTTTGGTTTTATTTACAATAGGATATTCATGGTGAACCATTGTTGTAATGTATAATTCATATACCTGAGTATTTACATGGTTGAAAACTAGACCAGAGTTGAGTATCATTAAGAGCATGTATACTGTACATACTTTTGACAGAATTAAAGCAGTATTTTAATTTAATAATTATTCAGCAATATTTATTTGTTAGCTTGTTTATCTATTTGTTTGATTATTTATGAACTCTATAGGCTACTATCTTACTTCAAGGTAAAATATTACGCAAGGTTATTTAGAAATATTTAATGATTGATAGTTTCACAATATGGTTATAAGTACATATTATTCTTGATGTACAATCATTTAACAATGGCTTAAAATTCTCACACTCTCAGATTAAAATCACTTATGACCCATCCTCAAAATTATGATTATTGCACCAGCCCCATGGTCACGTGATCACAATTCTGGCACTTGACAACCAGTTTACTTTTATGATAGTGGCAGCATCTTGTAGGCACATGATGATGATTTGTGACCTTCCCGGCTGGCTTCCAACAAAGTCAATTACAGAAGCCAAATTTGCTTAATGACCACATGATTCACTTAGCCACATGAGTTCCTTAACAACCATGGTAAAAATGGTTGTATATTTGTTTCTGGTCATGTGATAAGTTACTTAATGACTGCATTGCTGCAAATATTTACCAGAATTATAATGTTGCAGTGATATTGGTAAGCCTCGACTTACAATCACAATTAAGCCAAAAGTTTTCATTACTAAACAAGACAGCTGTTAATTGAGTTCTGTCCCATTTTATGACTTTTCTTGGCACTGTTGTTAAGTGGATCTCTGCAGTTGCTAAGCTAGTAACATGGTTAATTTAGTGAATCTGACTTCCCCTTTCACTTTGCTTGTCAGAAGTTTGCCAAAATTGGTCACATGACTCTGGGACACTGCAACCATCATAAATATATTCCAGTTGCCAAGGCGTCCAAATTTTGATCGTGTGTTCTGCAATGGGGGATGCTGAAATGGTCCTAAGTGTGAAAAATTGTCATACGTGACTTCTTTTCAGTGCCATTGTAACTTTGAATGGCTACTAAGCGAATGGTTGTAAATGAAGGACTATCCGTTCAGTTCTATCTTGAAAAAGTGGAGCTGGTTTTTGGATGCCAATTCAGCCAATGTTCTTGGTTCAATTGGACATTGACCCAGTCACTCTCATTCAATCCAACCACCTCACCTGGTGCTGTTGAGAAAATTAGAGAAGAAAGGAGTATTAGATATGTTGAACTGTTTATATCTTTTTTAAAAAAATAAAGGTGAGATGATATAAACAAACAAAAAATGCTTGAGAATCAATTTGTTGTGTTTGATCATCTGAAGTTAAGGCAAATTTATTTTATAAGGGTTCATAAAGTTTTGTAAATTGTAAAGCTCACATTTGGGAAGTACATATATGAATAACTTTTCAATCTGTAAAACACTGAACTAATTGGGAAGCATTCAATTTAAAAACAAGAAAATGTTGGTTGCATTGATAATATATATATAAAAAATTCAAATGAAATGTAATGACTTGCAGCATTACATCGATTTGCCAAGATTAGATTGTGCCCAATAAATGCAAAAAAATTTCTGTTTTTAAACTTATAATTACCTAGAGGTGTTCAAAAAATAAAAATACTGCTTGATGATTTCAGAATGCAAAATGAAATTATTAATAGTTTATGTATTAATCTTAGTAGTAATATGTAAATACAGGCAAATATACAGCTGTATTGACACCTAAAAGATTATATTAGCCCAAGAAACTGTCTTTTATACTCCAGAGATCAAGCACCAAATCTGTTCATAAATGCTTTAAAAATTGTGGTGCTCATGATACATATTGAAAACACCAGTCATGAAATATAAACCCCAGATTAAATTTTTCAACTACATTTATGCCAGCTTCTTCAGTGATTCCTATGCTATTACTAATAATCTGCACAACTACTTTTGTTTAATCATTATAGCACGATAGCTATTGTCTAATAAACATGCCACCCATCCAAATCATTTTTGCCAACTGAAGCGTAGTGCTAAATTTGTACTAGCAGCTGGAATTATTCCCAAAATAAATTGGTGCTGGTGAAATAAATTAAAATACAGGTGACAGATTTTATGTTGAATTTTGAATTGCGTCTATACATGTATACTTAAAATTGAGGGATAATTTTTAAAGGAAAGGCACATGCTGGTGTTAAACAGTACGAAGCAGTTCATTTTGCAAAGAGCATTCATTTTGCTTATAATAACTATTACTGTTTGAATGTATTCCTTTGCCTAAATGACTTTCCCATTGATAAGAATATGGGGGAGACTTTGTATGAAAGAGAATTTCACTACATTTTACCTGTTGGGGGCCATAGAGAGTCAAGAACACTGCACTCTTACTACTAGTCAAATAAGTGACAGTAAGCCTACTTGGCACTATGTTATCATCCTGCATTAGTTAGAAGCACTCCCTGAAGCCGATCTAGGTTGCATAGTCCAGGATGAGGTCTTCATGGGTGCTGACCATAAAAAGTTCATCAAAGTAATGAGGCGAGGAGAGAGCTTGGCGCTCATGGGCAGAATTCAGCACCAAGGAGTGTGAACTGGCTCCAGCTGTGACAATAAAACAGCAGGTGGCTGCTGTCATTAGGGGTGGCAGATGAGGCAGGGGACTAACGTTCAGTCCCCAAACCCCTCATTTGTTATCCATCGCCACTCTACCATGCAAAATAGTTTCCATCTCAGTCAATTTTACTTTGCAAAATATTACAGAGTTGCCATATGAAAATCAGAGCTCAGACCCCTAGGTTTCTTTCAAGCTATTATTGCAGAACTTTAAAATATCATACTATGCAGTGAATGTTTGGTTTTGTGTGTATGTGTGTGTGTGCGGCCTCCAGCCTCATCCTTTTAGAACAATTTAAAAAGTCACACTATAGTGTTATCATGTGGCATTTTTATTCAGGCATGCATTTGCAGCTTAATATTTCCTAGGGCATTGTAATTGATTTATATAAAACATCTCTTTCCCTCTCTCCTTGCTTCATGTGTCAGTTACAATGGCATTTGGCTAAACTTTAATTTGCAGTTTAGCAATTTTTCTGTGAAAAATCAGAATTTTGGAAAAAGGTTGTGTGGGTATGGATTTCTGTTTATATTAGCCTACATTTGAAGCGTATTTCAGGTGATTTTGGAAGGAATAATCTTTTAATCAGAGTAAAGGCAGCCTCTTTCAATTGTGTCCTAGTATCTAAGTATGGCACTCCCAACAACATGTTTAATATATAATTGTGAATAGTATTATTGTTTTGCCTTTTATTTTCACATTATTAACTGACAGGAATGCATTAGAATCCAAAACACATTAATGCGATATGTGTCCTTCAGCCTTTATTACCTATTTCGATCTAGTTCTGAAATTGTCCCATACTCTTATACGTGATAATCACTACCTAAAGATTCTACTGGACATTATAGCTGTTCTTTTAATGTGTGATGAATTGTGATTCCTAAAAGACAATTGAGAAATGAACTGTGTTGCAAGAGTAGTACAAAGAACTCACTCTCCGTGTAAGAGGACCAGTGTAAGATACAAGGCAGGCATTTTCTTCATGAAGAAGAAATCCTGATTCAAGAAAGAAATTTCTTGCATTTTTTTAAAAAAAGTTTACAGAACAAATTCTCCATTAATTTTGGAATATAAAGACTATTTTATTTTTCTTGATATTCTATCATGATTATCACTTAGCTAAAAGGCTCTTATTAAATGAATAAATGTCACATTTTGTGTAAGTGCATCTCTCTTTAAAGCAATGTCCTATTCTGAGATTCATTTATTTGGATATTTGTGTATTGTGGGAAGGGGCAGATTTAAAAAACAAAAAATCTAAATATATAGGCATTTGAGATAGCAGACTCAAAATGATTTTTTTTTTAAAAAATTCTAAAGTACTTGGCAACTTCAGCATGAGAAAAGGACATTTTTTAAAGTAGAAGATACTGAGTAGGATTCTGTTTTGTTTTTAGGTGAACACTTTGGGAATGATAGGAGATTTATTAAAGGAAGCCACTCAATTGAGGAAGGTGATTATATATATATTATCAATATATATTATAAATATTCTCCAAATATTTCAGATTTGGAGAAATTAGTCATTATTTTTCTTTATTGTTAAATGATTGTAGAAGCAAAACCCAAATAGAGGTACAAAAAGATGGCTTATAGCAATGTATCGAATTTACAGTCATGATCCTTTGTCAATTTAAGCGGCTATCTTATCTGTTGACTGCTTTATTGTTTTGTTGATAAACAGAAAACTCTTTGTCTTCTTTTACATTACTGTTTTGTAGTGATGAAATTATTGGTTCCAAGTTAAGAAGACAGAGAAAGCAAGAACCCTGTTCCTTATCTAAAGGGGAACAGCTTCTTGTAGCAGTAAAATAACCAGAAGCTGAATTTATTCCTGATCTACAAGAGAATGTAGTAGAGAAGATAACACAGAGATGTTACACAGAGATGTTTATCTTTTTAAAAGTTCTTTTCAAGATTTACAGTCTTTCTAAAAAAAAAAGTCTGAATTCATGCAGATAAAAAGTGCAGTCAATGAGGTAAAAAAAAACACTTCCTGGCAACAGACCAACTTTAATTCCTTAGCTTAGAAAATGGGTAAATTAAAATTGTTGGTGATTAACATGAAACAAGAATCAGCCAACATATCATATAAATGTATCATGTAAGTTGAAAAAGTACTGAAAATAAATAAAAATGTTCAAGATGTTGACCTATTTATGGGTCTACTTCATAGAAATAATTTAGTTTTTTAAACATTTTTTACCATGTTGAACAGCAGTCAACAGTCTTCATAGAAAATTTGTAAATAAGATCTTTTCAGTGTAGCAGAAATAATAACTGGAAATAGAAATTGCTTATGGTGTGGGTTTCTGTTTACATTCATTATAAAAATCCGTACCTATTACAATATCTTGAGATCATCAGATAGCAATAGCAGTAGCATTTAGACTTATGTACTACTTCATGGTGCTTTATAGCCCTCCGTAAGCAGTTTACAGAATCAGCATATTGCCCCCAACAATTTGAGTCCTCAGTTTACCAGCCGCTGGAAGGATGGAAGGCTGAGTCAACCTTGAGCTGATCAGGATTGAACACCTGGTAGTAGGCAGAGTCAGCCTGCAATACTGCATTCTAACCACTGTACCACCATGACTCTTAATGCAAGATCATATTTTGTATTTTTCATGGCAAACATAGTCTTTTTATCTTTTATATTTCAAGTCTACCTCCACAAGTGCTTCAGAAGTAGAAGCTCATTTGGCAGTAATAGTGAAGGTTTGTTCATTTTCCCCTATGTGGATTTTGGTTTGAAGAAGGTTTTGAGTCCTACAGGCTACAAAAAAGTATAATTGATCTATAGTATCAATTATTTTATATTATATTTTATTTGTAGTCTGTCTCTTTTGAAATTTTTCCTTTTAATTTTTGTTTTATATTTTGCTTTACTTTTTTATTTTTTTTAAATGTTTTTATCCATGATTACAGTGTTTTTCTTATTTGTAATTTTCATGTCTTTATTTTTAGTTCTTTAAAAAATTGTCTCAGGGAAACCATTATTGTCTCCATGATTTCCTTTGCCTATGGAAATATTGTATTTTTATGTGTAGTTTCCTTCCATAGGGGAAATATATTCATATGCCTTTGTAATAGAATACAGGTAAATAGTAACTAACTCAGGCAATTTAAAACACAACTTTTTTATTTTCCTTTTTTAATATAAAAAGTTCATATGATTTCACATGAGAAAGATCTGTTTAGAAGATCGCTTGGTCAGATATATGTTATTGGGAACCTGACATTTGTGGAAGTTTTGTAAGTATGATTTACAAATCTAGAATTGGTGATGGACCAAGAATAAGTGACTCAGAAAATATTAATATTGAGAAATAAATGCTTCAATAATTTTCATTTGTTAATTATTATCAATCTACAAAAGACCATTTTCAGATCTTTTATGCATTTTAAATATCTTTTAGGTAAGTTGTATATCAGATTATTATGGCTAAATATGTTATTCTAGTTTTAAACTTTTGGTCCATCCTCAATTGTTCTAGCTCATCCTAATATTGTTCCTAGCAATTCAATTGCTCATGGAAAGTGCTACAAAATTGTATGTTTGAATTAAATTCAGTCACTATATGATAACTTTTAAATCCTTCACAGCAAAAATATACTTTTTTAAAAATTCCACAAGAGTGATTCCTTTTGTTTATTTTTGTTTATTGGTTATTTTTATTAACTAATTTCTGAGTTTATTTAAGCTGATTATACTTCAGCATGACTATTAATTATTATACAGAATAATTAAGAAAAAGTAAGAAAAAAGTCATCTCATTTTTCAAGATGATACTTATTTATCTCATTTTTTAAAACAGCTTTTTTATTAAAGACATCAAATTATTGGAGTTATTTTTAATAAATAAAAAATCCAGAACTTAATGCTTGTTCAGTAAATACTTTTAAGGAATCTTTTTGTGATCACATGATTGCATACATTTAAAGAAAAATAAAGCTAAAGTATTTAAACTAGAAATTTGGAAAATAAAGTCAAGGAATTTTTAGTAAAGACAACCTCTATTAGAATTATATAAAGCTGTAATGTCTTGTAAATTGAACTTTAATTTTCTTTATGGTCTTGATAGAAAAATATATAGAAAATATTATTTATATGTATAATATATATAAAAATATACATAGAGTACACATTGAATCATATAAAGCAAAGTTATGTGCAAGGGGAAAGGTCTGGTAAATTATTGGTTTCTCAGCTGAAATGGCAGCAAAATAATTACATATCTATTATTAAGGATGCTCAGGGCAAAGTATATAATGGCTCAGATTTAATAAATCAATTTTTTTACCCTTTGGTACAATCTCTGTTTGAAAGTAGCAGGTAAATCTTTTCTTTTTTTTAATTCATGGTCTAACAGAGATTTTAATACTTTGGATGAGCTTCTTCCCAATCAAATTTATCAATTTTTGAAAGAATTTGAATTATGACAAGAAGAATTTGTATTGCCTAAAACTAGCTAATGTCAGCTTCTTCAGTTAAAATCAAGTAGGCAAAGCATTAAATTATATTTAAATCACGTTGCTATGACCTCATAAAATGCAACCAAGATGGCTTTAATTGTATGATGAAATTTGCTTTTATTTATCTCCTGTCTCCCTGCTCTTCATTAAAAAGGTCTTTGATATTAAATCCAGTATATATAAATCAATCTTATATATTATAATATAGTGATTTTTGTGTTGCTGATTATTTCAGTATTACAACAAATTTTGTTTCAAAATGATGCATATTTTGATCATCAATTATCCTATGTTGCAAATTGTTTTGGCCACCAGTTTTCTTGGAAAATTGGCATATAAATTAAAATGAATTTGAGCATATATCCTTTGGCACTAAGAAAAAGGTGTCAAGGAAAAATTTCCGTAGAGTAATTTTTGCTCTTTTTTTTATATAAATATCCTGTCTCTCACACATAAGCTTTTTTTAAAGATTTTTTTCTTTTTCCTTTTGCAAATTTAACTGATTGCTCTCAGCATTTCTCAAACTGATGCCCTGTTTGAAATGTTGGACTACCATTTCCATTCTTTCCAGACAATTCAACTAGGAATCTCCTCACTAAGGGAGAATGCAGTCATAGTCCAACACATCTAGGAGGTACCTGGTTAATATGAGCAGGCTGAGTACTTAGAACTACAGCTGTGGGAGTGCAGAATACAGAAGAAAAACAAAACTGGAGTGGTACAATAGATATAAAATTATTAAAGATATCTATAAATAATTTGATGAAGTTTAGTTATTTGTATTCATCTAGGTTAGTTTTCTACAATCCCAACACTTTACAGATGCAGTACATGGATTTAAATGTTTTGAATTCCCATTTTGGCTGGGAGTACATCTGAAAGCTACATTGTGTAGGATGAGAAAAAAATATAGATGCTAGGACAGCGTTTCTCAACCTTGGCGACTTGAATTTAGACTTAGACTTAGAATAACTTTATTGTCACTTTAGAGGTCCAGGCAGAAAAACAACATTATGGCTTCAAAATCTAAGGGACTGGTTTGGACAAAACTCAGCAGCACTTTTTCCTGTGGCTGTTGATAAAAACATGACCACCATCATCCAATGACAGATAATGGCACAAGAAGAAGAATTGGCACACATTAAAATGAAATTTCATTTCATACAGCTCTCAAAGGTTCACCATCTCCAATACACCCTACATAAACATGACAAAATAAATAAATATTTTTTTGAAAAAGGGAGAAGAAATGTGGACTTAAATTTCCAGAATTCTCTGGCCAACCCTAGCCACTGGGCTAGGAAATTTATAGCATTACTACTTGGTGAAGGGCCAAGTGCTGGAAAAATTCTTATTTGAAGTTGCCAACAAAGAACCATGTTGTTAGATGCTCTGAACAATGTCTAAAGTTTAGATTTGGATATTGGGATTACCTGTTTTTAAAGGTAGATATTTTCTAATACTTAAACTTCAGGTTATATGTCACAAATTATGGAAAATCTAAGATTTTGAAACCCATTAACCATGACATTGGACAGATTTTAGACAATAAAAATAGTTAGACTAAGTAAGCAATATATTATAATAGTATGTAATATAACCAGGGGTAGGATGCTACCGGTTCGGCCCAGTTCTATAGAACCTGTAGCTGCGAAGAGCAGCTGACACCGAATCAGTTCGGTGTTTGGCCCACCCGCCTGCCCAGGCTCTAGGCTGTCCTTTCTTCCCTGTTTTTCCCTCCTTAGCTGCTTTGCGTGACACAGCTGAGATTGAAAAAGCAGGAAATGAGGATTTTCAATGATTCAATGCTAATGATTTTTTGCAAACGCTACACACACAATTGTCCCCAGTTTGGAGAAGCAGCAAATTGCTCCATTGGCTGGGCCCACCCCTCCCCACTCACTCACTCCTTACCTGGCACTTGAGCCAACCAACTTGCCTGGTTTGGTAAGTTGCTATTTTTCCTTTTTACCCCATGACCATCTGCTCTGTTCTGCTCTGCCAGGAGATTTAGATTAACTAGAAAGTAGGAAATCCTTGGATTTCTTGCTTTCTAGCTAATCTAAAAGCAGAGCTGAACCTTTCTTAGGACTGAAGCTTTTCAGTGCAGCTGATTGCAGATAGATAGATCTCTAAGTTAATTTGTGATTCTGTGAGCAACTCAATCTGCCTGCCTGCTTTGCCTGCTTTTGGGTAAAAGTTGCTATCTTTTTAATAAAAAAATCAGTATTTACATAAATATTTATAATATTTACATACAAGCCATGCCCACCCAATAACATGACCACCAAGCCTTGCCTAGTCAGCAAGCCACACCCACATAGTCACATGACCACCAAACCACATCCACAGATTAGGCCACACTCACAGAACCAATTGTAAAGAAATTTGAATTGCATCCCTGAATATAACTAATTATGTTATATTGCATACTAATATAATATATTACTTATTAACTTCTGTAATTTTTTATATAAAAAAGGAAAGTGAACATTACATCTCTGGGGGATATATTTTGAAGAAAACCTTTTTTTAATATAAATTCATTAACAAGGAATGGTAAAGTGCAGTATATACTGTATTAAAGTATTACTGTATGTTGAAATGATTGTAGGGAAAGAGGTTAACAAGAACATTTTATTTATTTATTTATTTTATTTTATTTTTGTCAATTGCTTACAAGATAATAGGTATAAGTAAAAACATAGTTATGAATACATGGATACATATAATAAAAATAAAAATAAAAGAAACAAGAGGACAGGGATGGTAGGCACATTGGTGTGCTTATGCACACCCCCTACAGACCTCTTAGGAAAGGGGTGAGGTCAATAGAAGACAGTCTAAGGTTAAAGTTTTTGAGGTTTGGGGAAGAAACCACAGTCAGGTAGAGTATTTCAGGCATTGACCACTCTGTTGCTGAAGTTGTATTTCCTGCAATCAAGTTTGGTGCGATTAATCTTGAGTTTGTATCTATTGTTTGCTCTTGTGTTATTATGGTTGAAGCTGAAGTATTCATTGACAAGTAGGACATTGCAATGTATGGTTTTGTATACTATAGTTAGATCAGATTGAAGTTGGCGTAGTACTAGGTTTTCTAGTTCTAGAATTTCAAGCCTGGTGGCATAAGGTATTCTGCAATGAGTAGAGGAGTAGAGAATTCTTCTTGTGAAATATTTCTGGACTTTCTCAACTGTGTTAATATCGGATATGTAATGTGGGTTCCAGATTGATGAGCTGTATTCGAGTATTGGTCTAGCAAATGTTTTGTATGCTCTAGTTAGTAGTGTGATATTACCAGAGAAAAAGCTATGTAAGATTAGGTTAACAAGATTAGGTTAATGCCTTTTTGGCTATGTAGTTACAGTGGGCTCTAGCACTTAAGTCATTTGAGATGAGTACTCCAAGATTCTTGACAGAGTTTGGATCATCAACAAGGTCTTGACTATTCAGCCTGTATTTTATTTTCTGATTTTTTTTCGCCAATATGTAGAACAGAGCATTTATTTGTTGAGATTTAAAGTTGCCATTTGTTTGACCATTCTGATACATAGTCAAGGTCTTTTTTAAGGGTAGCAGTATTGTCTATGGTATTGAATAGCTTTACATCATCAGCGAAGAGAACGCAGTTGCTCTTGATATGATGTCATGCTGTCTAATCTGACATATGATTTATTTACAAGATTTACAGCAATTAAATTCTTTAGCTGTATAATCTGTAGTCAGTTTAAATGTAACAGCTACAATGTGTTTTGTTACAGAAGTAAAACCTGTAGAACTTCAAGCTTGCTTTCTCACATCTTTGATCGGTAAGAGAAGGAGCTGAGATTTGTCTTTTAAAGAAATTCATATTGTAGTTCCCTGTTGAATTCAGATGTGAATAAATATGATTCGTTCTAACAAGCCATAATTTAAGCAAAGAAAATATATATATCATGATTCTGTGAGGAAGGAAGGAAGGAAGGAGGTAGGCAGGGAGGGAGGGAGGGAGGGAGGGAAGGAAGGATTTATGGGCCCATTTATGAATCTATGGATTCATTTTGTTTTAGTTGCAATGGGAATCAAGCAACCTATCAATTTGTGTATGTCTGTGTACATCTATGTGTGCATAGAGGTTCCATATGTGTCTGTTTAGTGTTCCTTTGCCTTTCATTTTCTTAATGTAGAAATAATGATTATTAGACAGAATAATAAGTTGTCTTAAATGTGTTTTTACAGTTAATAATTCAATCTAAAACAATCATTCAGAAAACTAAAGCTTTAAAAAATCTGAAATATTAAATTACAAGTTTTAGTAGTAAAATGTGTTAAATTACTAAATGCAAAATATAAACAGGAAAACCCCAACCAATATAAAATTCATGCTGAAATATATTTTGAAATGATGAGGAAGACTGGAAGGATGAATTACATACATTCACATCCTCAACTATATAGCAAAGAAGGCTCAGAACTTCCCAGATATGAGAGTTTACCCAGAGCTTGATTTCCTATGTAGTATAATTGCTCTATTTATTAAATAATTTCTATTAAATAACTCCTATTTCTAGATTTGGCTACCCTGAGACTCAGACAGTGAGATAATCTCTTCTTTGAAAAGTGGATGACAGAAAGGAAGATAGTCAGGGTTATCCATTTCATTTGATCATGCAAATAATAATTCTCTTACATCTTGAACAGCACATTTTGATGTCACAGATACAGCAATGGAGAACATCTTGAGAGACAGTTCTTCCTTTTTTGAATGATAGATATAGGAATATGCAGGAAGAACAGAGCTGATTGATAGATAGTGAGCAACTCATCCATAATCATCTGTCTGATATAGATGGTGAATTATTCTGAAGATTGATACAGGTCATTGAACAGCACATCAACAACCTATTGTCCATCATTCTTCTCAAATGGAGTCTGGGACACTGACAGATAGTCCACCATAGTCTACATAGAGCATGAAAAGGTACACAAAGGTTCCTTTTTAATATTGCAGCAATGCAAGATGTTGCTAATTCCTGTATCATTTTTATATCTACACACCAGCTTGTTTCTGTAATCCTATTTTTAGGCAATCAGAACCAAATTTAACTACTAAATGATTCTTTGATATAGTGCTTTTTCAAAAAGAAAATATAAGCTCTACACATATCTAGTTGAAACTAAATGGCCTTACTTTCAATAGATCTTATTTCAGTAGTGTAGAATTTATTTTCAGTTTTATGTGCTTTTGTCCATATTTTATACTGAATCTTTGAAAGAGTTTTTATTAATATTTGATAATCCCAGATTAACTATCACTTTTTGGATTTGTCATAGTTTTATAGACTAATATACATTGTCATGGATATCTGATTAATTCTGCTTCATGCTTTTTGGCATATGCATAAGGAATTGCATAATAAAATCCTCTTGGCTGATTTTTAGGATGCTTTTATCACTTCTTAGAATTATAATTTTACCTTTTAAAAACTGAATTAATAGAGGGAGAAAAAGCACACTCTTTGCTCTCGATTCAAGTATTCAGTATATGATCTCTTGTGTCACATGATTGTGAAAGTATTACAAATATAATTTAGTTTTAAGGAAAAAAGGTTTTATCAGCTGAAGTATCAGCCAATTAGGCATCACTGGTAGGATTAAATATTAGCCAAAATTTCTGTTGCTAGTAAAAAAAAAACCAAGTTGATCACATTGATTATCTAAGAATTAGCTAATATTAAGATGAACACTTTTGATCATCAGCTTTTGTTGATGATACAATGAGCTTGCAATGAATTGAATACATAGAAGATTGGTAGTTAAAAAAAACATCCTTTACGTACCCAAGGTTAAGAATTATTTAAAGCTTATCTTTCAAATTTATCAATATATGAATATATATATATATATATATATATATATATATATATATATATATATGTGTGTTTTCTTAAGTTTTCGCGGGTACTTACATGTCTGGCATTCAGCTTTGTTCGGGTATTTTCCCACGTGGTGCTTTTAAAGTTGTAGCAACGTTTCAGCAGAATCTCATCTGCCATCATCATATATATATATAATATATATATATATATATATATATATATATTATAGCCTGAAATTTTATGGCTTACCCTCAAATTCTCATTGTTTTTAAATGAATGCAAAAATAAATTCACCATATGTCCAAAATTAGAAACTCACCTGAAAACTCATTCAGTACGATTGTGTTTTTTCCTCCTCAAATACATGCTAAAACTCAAGCAGTCATTCTTCAGACTTGCTGACTTCACAGATTTGTGCTCATTTATACTTGTCATGGAAAGGTAGACGTGTACTATATTAGGTTGTATTATGTATTCAGCCAGTTTAAATACATATGATTCAATGCAACCTTCCATATGTTTGTTAAGTAGTTTTTATTTAAAAATTTAGGGGACCTTGAATGTATAAATCCAAGTTTCAGACTGGGGCTGCAGATTTCATTTTCCAGATTAATTTATCTCAGCTTTTCATTTGTCTCTGGCTAATATGAAAATCTTTTAAAAATAATAAATAACAAAAATATAGATAAACACCTCTTGTGGTTTTAAGGGAAGCAATGCATTTTACACCAGTGTTTTACGTATTTAATAGAAGGATACCATAGATAATTTTACTTCTTAAAACAAATTCTCTATGATTCCTTCTACATATCCTTCACAGGATTCAAAATCCTCCCTCCCTCCTTCCTTCCTTCTTTCCTCCCTCCCTCCTTCCTTCCTTCTTTCCTCCCTTCCTCCTTCCCTCCCTCCTTTGAAAGCTTTTATAAGGCATGTAAAGGTCATATGTCTTTCTGATTCATAAAAAGACTTTGCAAATACATCATGGAATGGATTATTGTTATGTAGCAAGGTAACATGGCTTGATTTAATATTTTAACATTATTTAACCAATCAAATCTAACAAATTAAACAAATGGGTGGACAGACTGATTAGTGGAGGGATAAATTTGAGGGGAAATGAAAGAAAATAAATTGGTGAAAAAAGTTGGGTTTGGCTAGAAAAATCTAGGCAAAGGTTAGGATCATAATAAATGAGAAGAATGATGGGTCATATATGGCAACCACAATGCTTTTTGGTAAGGCAATGTTAGATGATCTGGTTATTTTAATGGGGAATGTGCTGCTGCTAGAAACAGTGGTAGCAATGCATTCCTGTGGAAGTAGTGCTGTATGGGAAATTGGGAGATTGTGAGTTCTAGTCCTGCTTTGGACAAAGCTAGCTGGGTGACCTTGGGCCAGTCACCTTCTCTTAGTCCTAGGAACCAGGAGTGGCAAACCATCTCTGAAAAAGCTTGCCAAGAAAACTCCAGGGACTTGTCTAGGCAGTCTCAGAATCAAAATCAGAGTTAAACAGAAGGAGAAAAAAAACAGATGCATACTATAGAAAAAAACAAATTGTTACCAACTTCCAACAAGTGATAAATTACTATTACACAAAACAGATGGGAAACCCAGAGTCTGCCACTTAGAAATATGACAGATCTCAATCAATTAGGCCCTTTTTTGGGATCTCTGACAGATTTCATTTTCAAATAGAGATGTTCACCTCAGTTATAAGGCCATGATCAGGTTTTAAATTATTAGCTAGTAATCACCACCATCATCACAATGGTTAATACTGTTATTTGAAATAGGTGAATTATACTCATCATATCCAACATAAATACTTTGAATCATGCTAAAAACATAGGCATGGGTTGTCTTGTTGATCATGTACTCATTAAGCATTTGTATCTAACTTTAGTCTTCCTTTTAATCAATTAATTGGAATGAAGGAAGTCTTGGTTTTCCAAAATAAAAGTGTTGTGAATTCAGTCATGTTGGGATATTGCTTACAATAATATTAAGATGATTCTGTCATCTTTCTAAAAGTAGTGGCAAGAAATTTGGACTTTGTTGCATTCTTATAATAACTGAGAATTTTAAGTTACTCTCATCATTTTATTTACATGCAATAATTCTACTGACTCTTGCATAGTGATAAAATGGCAATAAATTATTCTAAATTTCAGATACTGGGTTGCCCATATGTATTACCCAAATATAAAAAAGTGAGAATCAGTGGAATTCTAATATATTTATTTTTAATAAAAAACAATAAAGCTCCAATCATTTTAAAAATACAGAGTGATATTTTTATACCCCGAAGGCAACCCAAAATAAATATTTCTTCTAATAATGTGAAATCTTATAAATCAGACCAGACATGAAGATTGGATAATACTATATATAAAGTGGAAATATACTATTTCTTGCCTTTCATAGCTTTTATATTACGTGCAAAGGTATTTTATAGATCTTGTACTGTCCATTAGTGGAAGCATCTATAAATGAATTCAACATTTAATGTTAAAAATCTTATAATCTGCCAGCTTGATTTGTAGCCCGTCATATCATGGAATACTAATTAAAATCATATTTTTGCATATGTCATGCCTTTCATGTACATATGCAAATAGACTTCTAGTGCCTTTCAGCTATTAGTAATTAACTTTATGAAGGACAGCTGTAAATGCATAATTAACAAAAATGTTTGCAAGCCCTTTTCACACTGAAAGTAAGAGCAGTAACTTATTATTTTTGTTCTTTCATTTGTGTTTTGTGTTTTTCAGCCTTGTGTTAGTTACTATGGATGCCATTTTAGTTTGACTGATCTGCTTTATATTACATTTTGCTTATGTAATTACATAGTTAAATTTAATGTAACTGATCATTGGAAATCTGCCATTAGCACTGTTTTTCATCACAATTAAACCAAGTGTACTACTTTGTCTTTAAAAAGTGGCAATGACATCTGAATTTGAGGAGCAAGATGTGATTAGTAACATCTTGTATGACATGGGCATAGAATCTATTTTGAGTACTTTAAAACAGCTATGTCCTTTTCTGGCCTTACATGAGTGCCTTCAACACCTGATGAGCAATTCCAGGAAAATATGGACTTGCTTTCAGTTTTCCCAACAAATGCATATTTCAAATGATATATTATTTTTCACATTTGTATTGTTGCACAACTCTGGTTCTTAGTATTAGGCATAAAGATAGTTTTCGTGTTTTGATATCTATCATGACTTGTGTTAAGTCTGGAGCATGGGTGCGAATAATGGAAACGAGCCGGTAGAAACAGTGAACTTCAAACTCTTTATTTACATGGTGTGACAGCTCAAACTGGAGGGCTGCTATAGCTTTCCTTATATAGGCAACGTATTAACTATTCAACCAATAGCAATCCTGGAGTGCTAGCTCCGCTAACCAATGGGAATGGCCTGTTAATGGCCAATCAGATGCTCCTGAACGGACCAATCCGATCCTGCCATTAACAGCCAATCAGAAGTGCAGGGCCAGAACCCTGCACTTGACTTCAAGCTCAAGATAACTTTATTTGACATTATTCATTCACAAGACCCCTTTCCCCCAGCTTCTGCTTACGGGGCGCGTTTACATAGTCCTTGAGGTAGGACGGTTGTTTTATCAGTCTTTTTGATTTTCGCAAAATGCCTGGCGATTGGCTGCACTTCTGCTGAGGTAGATCGTTGTTTAACGATAGGGGTGCCTCTGGTTCCGAGTTCGCATTTCTGTCGTCACCAATATCACTGGCCACTCCCTGAGGTGAACTCACTCCCATCCCCGGTTCCTATTCCTGCGTCTCAGTTCCGTTATCAGTCCCTTCAAAAAGATTTTCCTCTAGTTGTAATTCGTCTTCCTCTGTATCTCCCCCCACCCTCAGTTTGGTCATAAGGGAGTTCGGAATTGTGTGACTGCAGCTGCGATCGTAGTTGATCTATGTGGTGCTTCCAAAGTCTGTCGTCAGGGCACTGAACGAGGTATGATCTTGGGCCAGTTACACGGATTACGGTCGCTTCTACCCACAGCGGATCGCCCGATAAGTTTTTAGCGAATACTAAATCACCTACCTGGAAGGTACGGCATCGGCCGCTGGATCCGAGTGGTTATTCCAGTTTGTAGGCTGGGTGTAACCGGTCGAGGTGGGAGCGGAGCTTTCGTCCCATTAGCAGCTCAGCGGGAGTTTTGTTGGTGACGCTGTGAGGTGTGATGTGCTGTAGGAAAAGGATTCGGTTGATTTTCTCGTCGATGTTGTCGTAGTCTATCTTTTGTAGAGTTCTTTTGACAAATTGTACCATGCGCTCAGCCCTACCGTTGGCCGCAGGGTGCTCAGGCGAAGTGAGCGCATGTCGGATACCGCGGTCAGCCAGGTACTGTTCAAAAGACAGTGCAGTAAATTGGGGCCCGTTGTCGGATACCAGAACGTCTGGTAATCCGTGGGTTGCAAACAGTCTTTCCAGTCTTTTGATGACCGCTTCGGTGGTCGTCTTCTTCATTAGGTGAATCTCGAGCCAATTCGAGTAGGTGTCGACGGTTAGTAAAAAGGTGTGGCCTTTGGTCGGCCCAGCGAAATCCAGATGGATGTGGGACCAGGGTCCCCGCGGCGTCTCCCATTCGGTTGGGGTTGCCTTTGGTGGAGCGTTGCTTACTTCTTGGCATCTCTGGCAAGTTTTAACCCACGATTCGATTTGTCTATCGATGCCTGGCCACCATGCGTAGCTTTGTGCGAGGCCCTTCATGCGCACGATGCCAGGGTGGCCATCGTGCAAGGTTCTTAGTATTGCCTGTTGGAGTCGTTCTGGGATAATGACTCTATCGCCCCAAATGATACAGCCCTTTTGCGAGAACAACTCTGTTTGACAACTTTTGAATGGTGCAAAGTTGTCTGGTGCTTGGTCCAATGGCCATCCGTGTTCCACCCATGTGAGGACTCGTGCTAATATGGGGTCGCATTTTGTTTCTCTCGCAATGTCACGGGCAGTTAATGGCGGCGTATGGAGTGTCTCGATTTGCAATGTTGTCATCGTTGGTGCAGGATCGTTGATGGTTTCAGGGAGCAGTGCATGGCTCAACGTGTCGGCGTGGGGAATGGCTTTACCGGGACGATATTTTAGCCGATAATTGTAGGCAGCCAAGAATTCTGACCAGCGGATCATTCTGGGAGAAAGTATGTAGGGAGTTGGCTTATCCCCAGCTATGATGCCCAGCAATGGTTTGTGGTCAGTTACAATGGTGAAAACCCGGCCGTACACGTACTCATGAAATCTTTTAACAGCTGATACGATTGCCAGGGCTTCTTTATTGATCTGGCTGTAATTTCGCTTGGTTTTCGAGAGCGTCTTTGAGAAGTAAGCAACAGGGGCTTCATTACCATTAGTTAACACATGGCTCAAAATGGCACCCACTCCAAAGGGCAATGCATCACATGTAATGTTTATTGGCAAAGTCTCATTGTACTGCATTAGTACGGTGTCCGAAGTCAGTAGTTTTTTCACATTACAGAACGCATGCTCTTCTTTGTGACCCCATACCCAAGTTGCTTTTTTATCTAATAGACGATGTAACGGTTCAGCCACAATTGCCTTGTGCGGCAAGAATACATTATAGAAATTGATGAGACCTAAGAACACCTGGAGGTCGGTCTTGTTCTGCAGTCTGGGAGCATTTTTTATTGCTCTCAATTTGCTCTCAATTTGCTATCAGTAGGGTGAATACCCTGACTGTCAATTAAGTACCCTAAGAATTCAACACGATCAGTACACAGTTTGCACTTACTTTTTTTCACTTTCAGGCCTGCTTCCTGGAATTTTCGTAATACCAGTCTTAAACGCTCCCGTAAGATTTTTTGAGTGGGGGCAGCAATGAGCACATCATCAAAATAGGGGACAATGCCCTTGATCCCCTGCAATAGTCTCTCCATTAGGCTCTGAAAGATCCCTGGGGCTACACTGACTCCGAATTGAAGCCGCGTACACTTAAAGGCACCTCGGTGTGTCACGATAGTCTGTGGCTGTGCCGTTTTTTCGTCAACCGGCAGTTGCTGATAAGCCTGAGCTAAGTCTAGTTTAGCGAAGACTGTTCCGCCCCCCAGGGAATGGAGGAGGTGTTGCACCACCGGCACCGGATATGGATTTTGTGCAGGGCGTGGTTTAGGATGGCTCGATAGTCCCCACAAATTCTAATGGAGCCGTCTGGCTTAATTGGTGTCACGATTGGTGTTTCCCATAGGGAGTGGTTGGTTGGCTTTAAAACTCCCTGGGCTATCAACTTATCGAGCTGTTCATCGATTTTCGGCTTTAGAGCGAACGGAACTCGACCAGGCTTAAGGCGAATAGGAACTATCTTTGGATTAAGGCTAAAGGATATCGGGGTCCCCTTGTACTCGCCTAGCTTTTCCGCGAAGACGTCCCTGAATTCGTGGGCAAGGTCTTCTTCCCAGTCACTGCCGTCGATTCGGTAAATGCCTGCCACTTCAATGCCGAGTGGTGTGAACCATTGGAGGCCTAACAGGCCAGGCCGGTCCTTGTCGATCACCGTCAGGGGTAAGTACGCCATTCGGTTCTTGAATGCAACCCGGACTCTACTGGATCCTATGACTGGAATCCAGTTCCCCTGGTAGTCCTTTAACACGAGCCGTTGGAATTGAAGGTCTTGGCGCCGGATGGGTTGAGATGGGATGGGGATGAGTTGCTTGAGGGTCTTCCAGGAGACCATTGACAGAGATGATCCCGAGTCAACTTCCATTTGGCAAGGCTGATTTTCGATATCCACTTTGACTCGAATTTTCTTGGCATCTAGCAAAGAGGCATGGCTGATAGTGAGTGTTTGGTGGGCCTCTTCCCGTCTCATTAGACAATTCACGGGTCGGTTTCTGTAGAAGTGGTTTGCTGGTTCTCACCTTAAAGGGCAATTCCCTGTCGATTGGTGGAGATTGGTACCCTTCAAGGTCTGGCTGGGTCCGAGGAGACTTCTGCAGACCCGTCCGATATGGCCTCGTTTCCCGCACTCATGGCAGAGCGCGTCGTGGAATTTGCAATCAGAGCGGTAATGGTTGGCCCCGTAGCCAGCGCACGGTTGCTGGGATTTCGGGTAATGGTCCTGGTCGGACCGCAGGCAATGGACCTCTTCTTCGTCGCTGTCTGACGATGAAGAGAGGTCCTCATGGTGGGTCATCAGAAGCTGTCCTTCTGACTTAGGTGAAACTTCGCTGGCTGGTTGGTGTGCTGGAGTGCGATTCCGGCGTAGCTGAGCAGCCGACCTCTTGGTCGCCTCCGTTGCCATAGCCTCAGCGATGGCATCGGCAAGGCTAATGTCACCCTTAGCCATTATTTTGCTCTGTACGTTTAGAACTTCTTACCCGAGAACTACTCGGTCTCTCAGGGCCTCCTCTAGGTTGGCGAAATCGCAAATGCCTCCCAAGTTCCGGAGGTCTGCAACGAAATCGGCAACACTTTCTCCTTTCTGCTGGTTTCTCTGATAGAACTCGTGTCGTCTTATGAGCGTTGGAACGGTCGGTGCATAGTGGGCCCTTAGCAGTGGTTCGAGGATGTCCCAGTCCATGGCCTTCACTTCAGCCGGTTTCGCTAATGCTTTAGCCATTTTGAATACTGTCGGGCCACAGTGCGTTAAGAATACCGCCCGTTTCTTCCCGGTTGTGGCATCCTTCAGATTATTTGTTTCCAAAAACATTTGGAAACGGTCCATGTAGGACTCCCAGTCCTCTTGAGCTGGATCGAACGGAGCAGGTGGTACGCCGCTGGACATGGTTCCGCCGTTGTGTGCTTCAGCCACGTGCTTGTTGTCTTTGTTGTTGTTTTAGTTGGCTCTGATGTCATCCAATCCCATCCTCATCGCCAGTGTTAAGTCTGGAGCATGGGTGCGAATAATGGAGACGAGCCGGTAGAAACAGTGAACTTCAATCTCTTTATTTACATGGTGTGACAGCTCAGCTCAATGGCTGCTATAGCCTTCCTTATATCGGCAACTTATTAACTATTCAACCAATAGCAATCCTGGAGCGCTAGCTCCGTTAACCAATGGGAATGTCCTGTTAATGGCCAATCAGATGCTCCTGAATGGACCAATCCGATCCTGCCATTAACAGCCAATCAGAAGTGCAGGACCAGAACCCTGCACTTGACTTCAAGCTCAAGATAACTTTATTTGACATTATTCATTCACAACACCTTGGCTTTTGCCATCAATACAGGAGTATATGTATTGGGGGGGGGGGAGGGAAGGGGAGAGAGAGAGGGGGGGGAGAGAGAGAGGGGAGAGAGAGAGAGAAAACTGTCACACATATAGACAGTTCAACAAGTGGCCATCAAGTGTGGCCTATACCATGGTTATTAACTGTCCCTGATGTTGTTCTGCATCAGCTTGATCTCCCTCAGCCAGATAATCACAAGGACTGGATAATCACAATTCAAACATAGTGCTACCATCAGCCGCCTCCTTTATATGGATGATATCAAGCTGTATGTTCAATATAAACAAGATGTCAGCTTACTGATCCATCAGATCTGGATCTACAGTGAGGATATTGGGATGTCATTTGGATTAGAAGTTTGGCTTACTGATAGTCAAGAGGGGGAAGGGAGTTTAAACTGATGGTGTGAAACTACCAGCAAGCCACATAACAGACATACAGACCAGCTTCAGGTTCCTTGGTATCTCATAGTTACTTAGGGATCATGATGAGGAGGCAAGGTAAACAGCAATATCCAAGTACCACCAAACAATAAGACAAGTCCTGAAAAGTCAGCTCATTGAGAAGTACAATATTAATTCCATCAATGTATACACCCTACCAGTCATCAGATAGCCTGCCAGTATAGTGAGCTGGCCAAATAAGACATGGAAGTTGTAATCTGAAGACCCACCAAACAATGTGTGGAGGTTTTCACCCCAACCCAGATATTATGCATCATTTGGAAAAAAGGGGTAGGTAAGATCTGTTGAGTGTCAAAGTCAGATTTTCTGGGCAAAACCCAGAGCATCCAGGACTACATTAGTAAGATTGCACCCAAAGCTGAGTAGCTGACGGTATATCTGAGTCAGCAGCAGACATGAGAGCAAGATCAAGCACAGGAAATGCTATGGCACGACAAGACCCTGCATGAGATGTAGGGTCATTGGGATCTGTATTTAATGGTTAATTGTACTTTCCAGTTATGTCCGAAAAAAACAAATTTAAATGTATTCTGTATTTTTACTAGGGGACACAATGGCTCAGTGGTTAAAGATGCTGAGTTATCAGCTGGAAAGCTTGGGTTTGAGGCTCAAGCGCTTCTTGATGGGATGAGTTTTCTTTCCTGCCCAACTAACAGTTCGAAAGCATGCAAATGGTACCACTTTGGTGGGAAGGTAACAATATTCCATGTGCCTTGGCCTTTAGTTATGCCGGCCACACAACAATGGAAATATCTTCAGACCAAGCTGGCTCCCTCAGTTAAAAAATGAAGATGAGCACCTCTCCTAGAGTCAGAAACCATTGGAAAAGGGAAACCTTTACCTTTATATTTTTACATTTTCTTAATGTTGCCTCCATGTTTATGCTCTATCACACAGGATGTCAAATTCAATTGTGTCATATGACGTATTGTGATGTTTTTTGCCTTTACGGAGTTGGGGTGCGCGTGATACTTCTGGCCCGCAGGCTGCCAGTTTGACAGGCCTGTTTTATCATAACTATTATTTCTAAACTACATTGTCTTTCAGATTGCATGTATGCATATTCATTAATTCTATCTAAACTGAAACAATAACCACAATTAATTTTGTTTTTCAGGGTGGCTTTTGTAATGAAGAAACATTTAAACACCCACTTACTAGGAAAACATGGAGTAGGTACACCAAAAGAAAGGTAAAATAAAGTAACAGTTTTACAGCTCTGTCCATGCATGTGCTTAGTTAATAAATATTATAAGAATGTTACATGGTACTGGATCAGAGGTGGTATTCAGCAGGTTCTGACCAGTTTTGGAGAACCGGCAGCGGAAATTTTGAGAAGTTTAGAGAACCGGCCAATACCACCTCTGACTGGGCCATCCCATCTATTCTCTGCCTCCCGAGTCCCAGTTGATCGGCTGGGTCTTCTTTTGTTGCCCTGCACAGGAGAACGGAGCTGAAAATCAGGTTAGGTGGGGTGGGGAGCGAATGGGATTATGCAGTAACCTTCCCTCAGGAGTGGGGAGAGAATGGAGATTTTACAGTATCTTTCCCCTGCCACACCTACCAAGCCATGCCACGCCCACCAGGCCATGCCCACAGAACCGGTAGTAAAAATTTTTGAATCCCACCACTGTACTGGATCCATGTGTGTCTATATACAGATAGGAAACAAATACTGAGATATATAGATTAGATGATAGATAGATAGATAGATAGATAGATAGATAGATAGATAGATAGATAGATAGATAGATAGATAGATAGATAGATAGAAAGACAGACAGACAGACAGACAGACAAACAGGCAGACAGGCAGACAGATATTTTATAGAACGAGATATCCACCTTCCTTTTCATCAGTTGATTTTTCTGTTGCTGGGCCGAAATCAGGTTTTGATTCTGTAGGAATGTTTGAAGTAGGCATACAAGTACAAAGTTTCTTGCCCTTATATAATATCTATTGACAACCACTGGAGACATAATCAGAATAAAACTTTTTGTTAGCATTTAGATAGACATTCATAGTGATAAAGCTGAAGTCTTTAAATAGAAAGTGAAATTACATTTTTTTACTGCTGTAAATCAAATTCTCTTGCTCTGGCTGAATCCTTTAAAAATGTCAGTGATGAAAATCCTAGTCTATAAATTAATGGTTAAGCTAATCAAATCTAATCAAATTAATCAAAATCCAATTTTGACATTGAGACTGAAAGGAATGATGAAGGGTATAAGTTTCTCCCTTACTCATAAAGCCTTTCTTTGTGTATGCTTGTATAATATACTTGGAAAACTGCACATTTGATATATATATGGTTCCTATATGTATTTCCCATCAAATATGTACAAAATGTCATTTTAAAAGTATGGTTTCCTATTCAAAAATAACACTGAGCTGACATGCCAGAGGTACAGCTGCACCCATGGATTATGGATTATTATGGATCCGTATATTATATAGTTGTTTTTCATATTCTTTCATGGCTTAAAAGCTAATTGAAAAAACCAGGATGATTCAGTTTTTATTTAGTGCAGAATAGTTTGCATATCACTGACCTTTATCTATACTTGTTATTAGCATGAATGTTCTCCATTTCCATTGGTACAATGACTTTGGTATAGAGTAAGTGGAAGAAGCAAATGCTTACTATATCTCTCTGGTTGCTGGTCAGGGACAATTTGACAATCGATTGTGCTACCATAAGGAATAAGCAGTGACTCTTGGAGGCATTGTGGAACATCCTTTAGTAGGGAATTACAGGGTGATTAAATCTAATGTAGTATGGGCTCTCTGTCTCTATAGCCAGCTTCAAAATTTGGCTTGACATTTCTAACCATCACATGTGGATGCTTTCCCCAAATATTGTATAATTCTTTCTCAAGAAAGAAAATATATATTCGAGGCCACCAGTTTTCATACTTCCAGTAATTCATTTCTTTTTGTTAGCTTTTAAAATATTTAAAATTATTTTAAAAGCATGCCGAGAGTGGATTATGGATGTTGATCAGATTAGGAGGGCATTACATTGAGGAAAGTTGGCAAAGATGATATAGCTTCAACTGTATTTGGTTCTGATTTGCTAATTTCCTTATTACGTAAATTATGCTCATTAGGTTTTAATTTTGGAGTTGACTCCTGGGACTTTTTGTGAAACTGGTATTACATAAATTATATGCCAATCTTATTATATACCAACTGGCATTTAGATCACTTTCAATATCCTAGTTTTTATATACCGTATGGAGTTTGCCAAGTCAGGCTCATTCTCATTGAAGCACAAAATATTTATCTTTTTATAAACCATGTTGTTATAGATCAGGTGTGACAAATTCACGTCATCAAGGCATCATCAGGTGATGTATCGGGGCCAGCACATGACGCATCTGGCCTGTGGGCTGTGAGTTTGATACCTCTGATATAGGTGCTCATTCTCCAGCTTTAAACTAGAGAGTGGACATGATTTTCAACAAAGCAGAAAAAGCAAAATTGCAACTAAACTTGATATAAAAATAGAAAAATAGTTGTTTTGAACATTTAGATGGAGTTGCTTTGTCAACTGATGGGTTGTATTGGGTGAGAACCCATTTTCCCCTTCATCTTGTTTTTCTTTCTATGCTTTGGGTCAGCAAGATTTCAAGTGTGAGATATGGCAATAAGATATTCACAATAGATAGGTATCCTAAGTGCCTGCTCCAGGAAGTTACGTAGTGTAGAAGCCTATGCTGTTTGTCAAGACTTCATGATGAAAGGTAGAAGTGATAGTAATTTCCTCCCTGGAGGACATTGGTTTGGTGAATTATTAAAAAGAATTCTACTAGGTCTTCAGCAATCTAAAGTCTTGAATTCCTCAAGCTTTTCCTCTGCTTAGTGGTTGAAAAACAAGCATGGCTTTAATTGCTATTCTCTAAAATCACACCATAACAGATAACAGATAATCAGAGTTGGAAGGACCTTATAGGTCATCTAGTCCAACCCCCCCCACCCAAGCGGGAGACCCTACACCATTTCTGACAAATGGCAGTCCAATCTGTTCTTGAAAGACTCAAGTGATGACGCTCCCACAACTTCCAAGGGCAACTTCCATTGGTTGATTGTTCTCATTGTCAGAAAGTTTCTCCTTATTTCCAGGTTAAATCCCTCCTTGTTCAGTTTCCATTCATTATTTGTTGTCTGGCTTAAAGGTGCTTTAGAAAATAGCTTGACCTCTTCCTCTCTGTGGCAGCCCCTCAAATATTGGAAGACTGCTATCATGTCTGCCCTGGTCCTTCTCTTCACTAGACTAGCCAGGCCCAGTTCCTATAACCTTTCTATACTGCTGTATTTAGTGTTGTATATATTATACTGTATATAGGTATCACAGGAAGAAGGAATTGAATGGAATAACACTCCTCTCTCTCCACCTACTGTAATAGTGAAGAGCTGATAGGACAGAGTCCCCTCATTTTGAATTCTAACATTTTAGTTGTGTAATCCCTGTAAGAATGGCTTGCAGAGAATGGCTTTGCTACACCAGACTCAATCAATAATAATTACTTGAAAAATGTTATGTTTATTATCAATGAAATGCATTGCAAGATATTGGCAACCTTCTTTAAGAAAGGGCGACTATATAGGGCTGAAAGTTCATTATTTCTTCCTCTTAGAAATAACATAGAGAGCCAGTTTGGTGGCATAGGTAAGATACCAGGCTAGAAAATGGGAGACTGTAAGTTATAGTCCTGCCTTAGCCATGAAAACCAACTGGATGATCTTTGGCCAGTCTGTCTTGATCTCCCTCTCTCCCTCTCCCTCTCCCTCTCCTTTAACACACTTCACAGGGTTGTTATTGTGCTCAAACGGATATGTTTGCGGCCCTGAGTTATTTGTAAAAATATAAACTACACCCACCTAATGTTACGGTAAAGTGGAGGATTTCACCCATCACAAGACAGGCCTTGTACATCTACCACTTTCTTCTTATGTTTTTTTTCATATCCAGATAATGTATTTATACCGAGGCACAGCTAGTTACCTTATAACTGTCATAAATACTGTGTAAGAAGTAACTTATGCCACCCCTGTGACTGGATGTACTGTAAAGTATCATTCCATTGATATTGAAATGCTCTATCTGAGGCTAGGAAGCATGATTTTTAGTAATCATGGAGCATTTAAATCTTTATCTGTGTCGCATTGCTGTCTTCCCTCTTTGCTGTAAAGCTTTCTGGCTAATCATTTAATACAAAGCCTGCAAGGAAGAATGTGATGAATTGTAGTGGTCAGCTGTTTCTATAGCATTCTGTGCCCTTCTGACCTTAAGAGCAAAGGCACAAGTTCAGAAATCCACATTTTGTGCTTTTAAAAGTTCCCTAAACCAACAGGAATGTGTATTGATAGAGATGACGGGTGTGAGATAGTATTAATTCTTTTGAATACAAAGCACAGCCATTTTAAAAAGTGAAGTTGCCCTGTTGACAGGGCTTTTCTAACAGTGCAGCATTTATTTTTAATGTCCCACAAGGCTGAGTACTTGTGGAAGATTTGGACTCACAATTTTAATTTCCTACTAGCTGTCCCTTGCTGGTGATGAGTTAGATTGAAACAGTACAGTCCATTTTGCTGATTTTCTCTTTGTTCTTCCCTGGTGTTTGTGACTTGGATTTAAGAAGCATTTAATCATGATGCCAAAAGCTACTGCTTAGTTTTGTACAGCCTCTATTGCAAATCTAATTTATATCATTAAAATGTACTTTTCTAGTAAGTCTTAAGACAAGATATTAACCATATTAAAATGTTTGTTTAAACTTCAAAAAGCAAGACACCAACAATCTCTTCTCTCCTATTCTCCCCTGATTTATCTTTGATCCATTTTTTCCCAGTGTTCATTATGCCAGACCTGTAATGTAGGTCAGTTTAATATCGTGATCTACCCTAAAAAGCATGGGTAATGGTGAGAGATGATAGGAGTTGTGTCCCTTATAGAGGATCACATCTCACCCATCTGTGTTCTGAGAATGAAGAAAGAAAGAAAGAAAGAAAGAAAGAAAGAAAGAAAGAAAGAAAGAAAGAAAGAAAGAAAGAAAGAAAGAAAGAAAGTCCAAGCAAACAGATTGTAAAATATGCACAGGTCAAATGGAGCCTGTTGCCTGTGCAGATGTAAGAAATATACAACCATCTGCCATGAAGGTGGTTACAATAAAAAAAGTTTGATTCTAACAAAAGTTGAGAATCCCAAATTCTTTTGTCTTTTACTGAAAAATAGTAGGAAAGTACATGTGTTTCTATGTGCACACGATAAGTTTGTAAGTTTAGGAGCACCTCAATCTAACGAGCTGTCATTTAGCAGATTTCAGATACAATAGGTAGCATTTAACCACATAATTTCCAAAATCATAATTGCATCCTGGGTAGTTCAGGTGAGACAATTTAGTTATGTTTTTTTTTTTCCCTTATTTTACAACTATTTATATTATTTGAATACAAATATACAAAAGGTGTAAAATTACCACAACTGTCATAAAATCAATGCAATTGATGCAAATTACACAGATTATAAACTTTTTATAATTAATGGATAGATGGGGAAAAGAAGCATCCCCTCCCAATTAATCCATTCTATAGAGGTTTTATTGCAATCAAATATATATTTCATACTATAATAAATACTATACATTATTACATTATTAATTGGCTCATAATTTTTTTTTGCAAATGTTCAGTCTTTGTGGTTTGATATATGCAAGGTGATATTTTTTTTAAAATCATACATGTATTTGTGTTCAAAATAATATGTTGAAATAAGTTCAACAGATTTTATTTCTATGAACACATAGAATGGGCATCTTAAGATACATAATAAAAATATTTCCTAACAAAGTAGCTTATATTAACAAATGTTTAATAATATAGATAATTGCATTGAGAGGAATATCTTATAAAGTAAGATAGTATGTATAGTAAAACACTTTGTCAAGAAAGCATTGTCTAAAGATTAAATATCTACTTAAACTTAAAGAGTAATGTTATGTACTGAGCGTGGGCGCGAAGAATGGAGACGAGCTGGTAAAATAGTGAACTTCAAAACTCTTTATTAACATGGTGTGACAGCTCCTCAATGGCTGCAACGGGCCTCCTTATAGGCAACTTCTTAACTATTTAACCAATGAAAACTTGGGAGCGCTAGCTCCGTTAACCAATGGGAGTGGCTCGTTAATGGCCAATCAGATTCACCTGAACGGACCAATCTGATGTCACCATTAACGGCCAATCAGAAGTGCAGGGCCAGAACCCTGCACTTGACTTCAAGCTCTTGATAACTTTATTAACACATTTAATCATTCACAATACCCCTTCCCCCCGGGTTCCGTTTACGGGGTGCGATTACGTAGTCCTTGAGGTAGGCCGGTTGTTTTGTTAATCTATTTGATTTTCGTATTGCACCCGGTATTTGGCTGCAATCTTTTTGAGGTAGGGCGTTATCTGGCGAAAGGGCTGCCTCTAACTCTGAGTTCAAATTTTCGCTGTCCCCAACATCCTCGGTATCACCATGAGGCGAACTCACTCGCCGTTGTTTCTATCATTAAAACTTTCTTCTATTCCAAGTTCATCTTCCTCTGCATCTCCTCCCTCCTCAGTTTGGATATTAGGGGACTCGGAGATTCCTGACTGTAACCTTGATCGTAGCTGATCAATGTGGTGCTTCCATAGTCTATTATCGCGACACTCCACGAGGTACGATCTGGGGCCGATTACTCGGACCACAATCGCCTCGACCCACAACGGATTGCCCGACAAGTTCTTAACAAATACTAAGTCGCCTACCTGGAAGGTACGGCATCGCCCGCTGGATCCGTGTGGTTTCTCAGGTTCGTACGATGAGTGTAGTCGGTCGAGGTGGGAATGGAGCTTCTGCCCCATTAGCAATTCGGCGGGAGTTTTGTTGGTGATGCTGTGCGGAGTGATATGCTGCAAGAGGAGTATCCGGTTTATCTTTTCTTCGATATTGTCATAGTCCATTTTGTGTAGTGTTTTCTTGACGAATTGTACCATGCGCTCGGCCCTTCCATTGGCCGCAGGATGTGCCGGCAAAGTCAGCGCATGGCGAATACTGTGGTCCGCCAGGTACTGCTCAAAGGACAACACGGTCAATTGGGGTCCGTTATCGGATACCAGAACGTCTGGTAATCCATGTGTTGTAAATACTCTGTCTAGTTTCTTGATGACCGCTTTGGTTGTTGTATTCCTCATTTTGTAGATTTCGAGCCAGTTCGAGTAGGCATCTACTATTAGCAAGAATGTGTGGCCTTTGGTAGGTCCCGCAAAGTCCAGATGAATATGGGACCAGGGTCCCCGCGGTGTTTCCCATTCCCATTGGGGTTGCTTTCAGTGGGGCGTTGCTGACTTCCTGGCATTTGTGACAAGCTTTGACCCACGTCTCGATTTGCTTGTCGATGCCCGGCCACCATGCCTAGCTATGTGCGAGGGCTTTCATGTGCACGATGCCGGGGTGGCCATCGTGCAAGGTTCTTAGTACTGCTCGTTGTAACTGCTCTGGGACAACGACTCTATCTCCCCAGATAATGCAGCCTTTCTGTAAGAACAATTCCATTTGTCGACTCTTGAATGGGGTGTAGTCATCAGGTATCTGGTCCAATGGCCATCCGCGCTCGACCCAACTGAGAACTCATGCTAAGGTGGGGTCGCGTTTCGTTTCCATCGTGATATCTCAGGCTGTTAATGGTGGTGTCTGAAGTGTCTCGATCTGCAACGTTGTCACCGTAGGTGCGGGGTCATCAATGGTCTTTGGAAGCGGTGCTCGGCTCAATGCATCGGCATGGAGAATGGCCTTCCCCGGGCGGTGTTGCAGCCGATAATTATAGGCAGCCAAGAATTCTGACCAGCGAGTCATTCTGAGAGATAATATATAGGGGGTTGGCTTATCTCCCGCTATTATTCCCAGCAAAGGTTTGTGGTCAGTCACTATAATAAAGGCTCGGCTGTACACATACTCATGAAATCTCTTGACAGCAGACACAATGGCAAGGGCTTCTTTATCAATCTGACTGTAATTGCGTTCTGCTTTTGAAAGCGTCTTTGAAAAATAGGCAACAGGGGCTTCGCTACCATTTGGCAGTGGCTCAAAATGGCGCCTACTCCGAAAGGCGATGCATCACACATGATCGTTAATGGCAAAGTCTCATTGTACTGCATTAGTACAGCGTCAGAAGTCAATAATTTTTTTACATTACGAAATGCCTGCTCTTCTCTATGTCCCCATACCCAGATTGCTTTCTTGTACAGTAAACAATGTAGGTGTTCGGCTACGGTTGCTTTGTGCGGCAGGAAAATGTTATAAAAATTGACAAGGCCTAGAAACGCTTGGAGGTCGGCCTTATTTCGGAGTCTAGGGGCGTTCTTGATTGCCTTCAATTTGCTATCGGTAGGGTGAATACCATTACTGTCAAATATCCTAAGAATTCGACACGATCAGTGCATAGTTTACACTTGTTTTTCTTAACCTTAAGCCCTGCGTCTTTGAATCTCTGGAGAACCAATCTCAGGTGCTCTCGTAAAATTTTCGGGGTAGGTGCAGCAATTAACACATCATCAAAGTATGGAACAATGCCTTTGATTCCTTGTAATAGTCTTTCCATCAAACTTTGAAAGATTCCTGGGGCTACGCTCACTCCGAATTGGAGCCGGGTACATTTAAAGTCACCTCAGTGCATAACAATTGTCTGTGCCTCTGCCATTTTTTTGTCTACAGGCAGTTGTTGGTATGCCTGGGCTAAGCCTAGTTTAGCGAAGACTTTTCCGCCCCCCAGGGAATGGAGGAGGTGCTGCACCACCGGTACCGCATATGCATTTTGTTGAAGGGCGTGGTTCAGGGTGGCTCGGTAGTCCCCACAAATTCTTATCGAACCATCCGGCTTAATGGGTGTAACGATTGGGATCTCCCAGGGAGAGTGATCGGTTGGCTCTAACACACCGTGGGCTATCAATTTATCAAGCTGCTCGTCGATCTTTGGTTTAAGGGCAAATGGCACTCGACGAGGCTTAAGGCGGATGGGAGCTATTTTGGGATCGAGGTTAAATGATATCAGGGTCCCCTTGTACTCGCCTCGTTTTTCTGCAAAGACATCCTTGAATTCTTGGACGAGGTCCTCTTCCCAGTTACTGCTACTGATTCGATGAATGCCTGCCACCTCAATTCCGAGCGGAGCAAACCATTGGAGGCCTAGCAGACTAGGCCGGTCCTTGTCGATCACAGTCAGGGGTAGGAATGCTGTATGGTTCTTGAACGATACCCGGACTCGACTGGATCCTACGACTGGAATCCGATTCCCTTGATAGTCTTTGAGTATGAGGCTTTGGAATCGGAGATCTTGTTGCCGGACGGTAGGGATGAGATGCTTGAGGGTCTTCCATGAAACCATCGAGAGAGACGATCCTGAGTCGACTTTCATCAGGCAGGGCTGGTTTTCGATAGCCACTTTCACTCAGATCTTCTTGGCCTCCAAAGAGGAGGCATGACCGATCGTGATAGTTTGGTGAGCCTCTTCTCACTTTGTGAGGCGGTTTATGATTTTGTTTCTGTAGGAGTGGTTGTTCCATTGGTGGTTCACTGGTTCTCGCCTTACAGGACGGCTTCCTGTCGGTTGGCGATAGTTAGCCCCCCTCAAGGGCTGGCTGGGTCCTATTTGGCTTCTACAGACCCGTCCGATATGGCCTCATTTCCCGCACACATGGCAGAGCGCGTCGAGGAATTTGCATTCTGATCGGGCGTGGCTTGCCCCACAACCAGCGCATTGATATTGAGATTTCTGGCATTGGTCCCATTCGGACCTTAGTCGATGGACCTCTTCTTCGTCGCTGTCTGACAACGAAGAGAGGTCCTTGTGGTGGGCCGTTATGAGCTGCCCTTCTGACTGAGGTGAAATTTCGCAGGTCGGTTGGTGAACTGGGGCGCGGTTGTGGCGCATTCGGGCAGCCAACTTCCTGGTTGCTTCTGCTGCAGTAGCCTCAGCGATAGCATCGGCAAGGCTGATATCGCCTTTCGCCATCAACTTGCTTTGGATGTGCGGTGCATCCAATCCCAGAACTATTCTGTCTCTTAAGGCTTCTTCGAGATCAGCAAACCCACATAGGCCTTCCAGATTCCGGAGATCTGCTATGAAATCGGCAACACTTTCGCCCTCCTGTTGACTTCTTTGATAAAATTCATGCCTTCTTTTTCATCTACTAAATCAAATGACGGATTTACTCACACAGCTGGTGCTTCTGCTTTATTTATGCACTCTGTTATATAATTCCATGAAAAAACATTAGCCAACTAGCTGTATTCATTTTCATAATTATGGTTGTCTGTTTTTCACATTCGCATGACCATGAAGATGGCTGCTTCATCCTGATGTATCCAATAGATTGTTGACATTTCCTTCTCTTTTTTCCTCTTTTTTAGGGGATAAATTCAAGTACCAGGCTTTCATTTACAGCTGACCCATAGTCTGTTTTGGACACTGAGACTCCCTGTTGAAAATAAAATATTAGTAGTTTATTTATAGCTGATAAAATGTCCAGTGAATTACGTGAACAAGATAGAGAGATCATATTCCAATTCTTTGATCATGAACACATTTGTAAGACCTGGTAGTCAAATTTTATTTTGTGTTGAGGATTAGAAACAAATATTGTACATTACACTTTAAAATCTTGAAAAAATTAAGACATTCTTAAATATTGCTTGACTTATTTTGGCCCACACATGAAAGTAGTGGGCCATTACTTCCTTATGGAAACCTTTATTGTCATTGCATTCTACAAATACATTGAAATTTGAAAGCTACTCCAGCACAGTGCCCCAAACACCACAGCACAATCACACTACAAAAATTGTAATGATGATGATGATGATGATGATGATGATGATAATACCTAGTCTAAAACCTATCTATAACATATAGTAAGTTAGATAATTTAAAAATGCCACTATATGCATAGGACTAAATCACACATGCATTGTTTGATTCAAGACAATTATTGCCTTGGAAAAGAAACTGTTTCTCAGTCTATTAGTCTTCATTTTAAGACACCTATAGTGTCTCCCTAATGGTAACAGTTCAAAATTTGAATGACCAGGATGAGAATGGTCTGTGGAGATTTTTAGTGCTTTAGAGAGAAATCTGGTCTTCGCAATCTCTTCTAAAGAAGAAAAAGAGCAACTGATGATTTTTTTGTGCTGTGTTTATAACTCTCCACTACAGAACATCCAGCATACCACACCATTACACACTATGCCAAAATACTCTCAATGGTAGAACGGTAAAAAGTAATCAGCAACCCAGACCACTCTTTTTCAGCAGCCTCAGAAAGTACAGGCGCTGTTGGGCCTTCTTTGCAGCGGCCATAGTGTGGACCGACCAAGTAAGGTTGTCGGAAATATGAGTTCCTAGAAATTTAAAACTATGAACTCTTTCCACACAATCTCCATTGATATATAGTGGGAGAGGCTTTGCTTTGCATCATCTGAAGTCTATAATAAATTCTTTGGTCTTTTTGATGTTCAGGCGAGGTTATGACTCTTTCACCACAAGACCAGTCTGAGAACCTCTGACCTATAGGCCGTCTCATCTTCTCCTGATATGAGTCCCACAAACGTGGTGTCATCTGCAAATTTTATTATAGAGTTAGTGGGACAAGAGGGAGTGCAATTATAGGTGTAGAGTGAATGCAAAAGGGGGTTCACAACACAACCCTGTGGAGAGCCAATGCTGAGAGCAAGAGTGGAGAAAAATAACTGTCAATCCTAACAGTTTGGCATCTGGTAGTAATAAAATCCTTTATCCAACAGCAGATGTGAGTGGAGAGGCCCATTTCTAGCAACTTCTTAACCAGTATATCTGGAATGATTGGTATTAAAAGCCAAGCTGTAATCAACAAAAAGCATCCTTGCATAGCTCCCACTATGCTCCAGATGGTTCAGTGCAATGTGGAGAGGCATGGCAATAGCACCCTCTGTAGATCTGTTATTCCGATAGGCAAACTGGTATGGGTCAAGGTTTGATGGGAGGCAATCCTGTATATATTTTAAGACCAGTCTTTCAAAACATTTCATAATTATGGGTGTGAGAGCTACTGGTCTATAGTCATTTGAAGTATCAGGAGAGGGCTTTTGGGGAACTGGAATAACAGTGGAAGTTTTGAGACAAGATGGAACAATGGTTTGTGTAAGAGAAAGGTTAAAAATATTTGTAAACACTCCTGCGAGCTGGTCAGCACATGCTTTGAGTACCTTCCCAGGTACCCCATCAGGGCCAGCAACCTTTTTCACATTCACTGCTCTAAGTACCTGCTTCACATCATACTCTTGTACTGTGAACAGAGGAGTACCGGTGGTTTGTAGAGGCAGTGTGTTTGAAGACCTATTCAGTTTGAATTGGGCAAGAAGCAGTTCAATTCTTCTGCCAGTGATGCGTCCTTATTGATCGATATGGGTTTGCTGCCCCTGTAATTAGTGATGTGTTTAATTGCCTGCCAAGCCCATCGTGGATCAGTCTTATCCAGTCTTTATTGGATGGTCTCCCATCCATGTTTTAACAAGATTTTGGCCCTGTTTAGCATTTTGCAAGGCCAAAGTACTGCTACCAAGCTGGGCAATTTGAGTTGTGGAAATGTTTAATTTCGGAAACCTTTTAGGTGAAAACTTCTTTCCTGCAAGAGGTATATTAATCCTTTTACATTTCCTTCTGGTGAATGAGTGTACATTTGTATCATGCATACTAGTTGATATGTTGCTGTTTGCCAGCAATATACCCAGAGTCTATATTGTAGAGATTTCATTACAGGTGAGCTACAACAATCACTACCATGCTTGGTAAATTTAGTGGTAAGCTATCTCATAGTATGTTAATAAAGGAAAAGGAAAAGCTGCCAATGTACATGCAGAATGCTTCCCTCAGGAAATTAAGAAGTATGCACACCATGGGGTATGCATGATATGACTAACAGGCCCTCTCAGTTTCAAATCATCTTCAGCAGCCTGAAAGATTTTCTCCCCTGTGAGTTCCATATGAAAAAGCATCTTTGAATCAAGCCAGCTCAAAACAAGCTTTACTTAGTCATATCTTGCAGATTTTGATCTTAAATTTTTTTTGTGATTAAAGCTGGTCCATTTGAAAAAAAGACTCTTATTGGATTAATTTAGTTAATTCATAATTTCATTATTGGATTTTAATGCTGCTGTATTGTATTACAGTTGTTAAATAATCAGTTATTGCACATAAGATCCAGAATCTCTTTAAATGAGGAATAGTATAAAACATTTTAAGTACATCAAATAAAGTTAATTAAACCTGCATCAATATGTATGCATAAAATATCTTTATAGAATGATAAAGTATACTATCATTCAGACAATACTCACATGTACAATATACAGCTAACATCATCTTTACTAGAGGCATTTCCCTTTTTTTAGTTTTATACAGGAGAAAATATCTTGATGTGTTATGTTATGATACTTGTAGATAGTTTTAGTCTGGTCCATTACACTAACTATCGTTTTAATTAGTCAGCCATTTTTAATTGATTGCATCATCCTATTAGTTGATCTATTTATTGAAAGACACTTGAATATTTCTAAAAAGTGGTTTTTTGCATAAGCTGTGTGTTTGATTAATATCTAATTTCGTCACTGCTGTATGTATGCAGGTGAAGGCAGTATAACATAATAAACAGGCTCTTG